>JAINUG010000030.1:7172658-7357658 GCA_029706075.1 Aldrovandia affinis | reverse complement strand
ACTGATAACAGGGGTGTGAACATTTGTGATTCTTGATTTTTCTGGGGAAAAAATGAAAATTTGTGAACCGTTCGATTGTGGTTCGTGCCAATGCATTATTATTAAAGAATATAATTTTCTGAGCATAAAATATACCTCATTACTTATACAGTTTATTTCATACGATCTCTTTTGTTCATCTTTATCAAGGGTGTGAATAAAAACGGAGCCTACTGCACATGTTATTTGTAGAGGTTTCTATGGCACCGCGTGGGGATGCTTTGTTGTGCAGTGCGTGTGGTGAGGAATGTGATGGTGGAGAGATGGGAAGGCCAGCAGGCCTGTGCCCTGAAACCAAACAGGGAGTCAGAAACGGTGCCCTTCATCAGAAAGACCCCTACACTCAGTGGCCACGAACACGGACTGAAACCCCACAGATGAACTTCATTTCCTCCTGATCGTCGTCAGTACTGGAGGAGCTCCTTCTTCCTCCACTGCACTCCCCTATCAGCCACGCTCCAACTGCTGATAGCCAACACAGCATAACTCTGCCATTACCAGAGACAATGCAGCCGAGAGAGGGAGAGGGAGAACAAGAGCAGGAGAGAGAGACAGAGAAAGGGAAAGGGGGAAAGTGAGGGGAAGCAGATGTAAAACTAGACTTATGGGATAGGCAAAGAGAGAGTGGTGGTGGAAGGAGGAGAGGGAGAGGCAAAGATGTGAAAACAGAGAGAGAGAGAGAAAAGGGGGTGACACAGGTGTCCACAGGATGGCAGGCCTTGTTAAAGCCATGTTCTGGGCAAACTGGCCTTAACGAATGTCACAGATGCCAGCCTGGGAGCCATCTTAATTCCTCCCCTTTAAAAATGGATGGACTCCAGGGGCGGCGGATAGCGTAGCGGTCTAACGCACCACACTTGTCTGGTCCGGTGTGGTGTGCGCTGCCTGTCAGGGACGCGGTTCGAAACCCGTGTCTCTACCAGACCCGCCCTGGTTGTCAGCCCCGATCGGAGGCGGCATTTGGCTGTCCGCCTCCGGGGGAGGGAGGGAGGGTGAGCCGGCACGAGTCCGTCGAGGAGCAGGTAAAAGGGAATTCTGCTCCACACAAATACTCTCAAACACACAGTTGGACAATATTCCGTCAGCTCCTGGGGAGGAACGAGTGTGATTGATTGGGCGATGGCGAGAGAAGATGCGGACCGCTCCGTGCTACTCCCTGCTGCCCCTCCGCTGTGCAGTGCACTGAGGCATGTGCCCTTACCCCCCCGAAGCCCTGAGAGAGGGGCAGGGACTCACCCACAGCTGGTCATCGATCCCCGGCGGGTTCTTCTTGATGAAGGCGCCGTAGTAGGTGGCGATGTTGGGATGGTGCGAGTACTTCTTCAGCATGTTGATCTCCTGTTTGATCTCCTCCTCCTCATCCTGCGGGGGTGGGGGGAGACACAGGTGTTAATCACAGGGGAGGGTTGGGATTTCAGACAACTTTCCACGCTGAAAACGGGACCACCTAAGATCAATGGAGCCTCCAGGGGCTCCACCAATCACATCACCGGAGGGAGAGAGCGGAAAGAGCTGGGCGGGAGCAGAATTCTGCGAGTCGCTCCCATGGGAGGTCCTAATGAAAGACAGGTCAACACAGAGGCCCCGCCTCATGCCGATCTGTTACAGGCAGCGTTGATGGGAATCTTTTGGCACCTGTGATTTGAACGGAAACCCAGCCCGGCTCTCGACAGGCTCTGTGCTCTGATGTGCTGACATGGGGAGGAGGTGGGGGGGGATCTATCACAGACTTGTCCACCTCCGTGTCTCTCCCTCGACAAGGATTTAACACAGACTTTAACTCTCCATTTGTGCCGATTAAATAAATGATATGTCCCCCGTCACTTCTCTCTCCTCCAGTCTGAACGCTGCAGTGCGGGGGTGGGGGGTGAATAATCGCTCACAGGAGCAGTTAAATTCACATCCTGCCAAATAACTGAATTCTCTCAAGCTTCTTGAAAATGGGGGGGATAAATCTGCCCCCGCCCCCCCTATCCCCCTCTCCCGGGAATAGACAAGCCTGTCGCTGGACGAGGCCGACATCCCCGCAGCAAACAGATGCTATTAGCGGGATCTGCCACGGACACAGAGGGATGCTGGGATGCCGAGCACTTGTGCCCTAAATCGATACCCGGCCTCTCTTTCTCCGCCTGATCTGTTCCAGCCGTTCCAAGGGTCACCAAACACCGGCTTCTGGCTCCTTTCCCTCCCCGTCCCCAAATCCAGCAAGCTCTCTGGGCTTACGTAAAGGCCGTCTCAAAGCAAGGGAGCCATTATGCCTCGTAATCCGGGGGGGGCTTTAGTATTTTTTGGCGGGGAACGCACACTGAACTCCCAAAAGAAGATCTGGGCTTTAAAGATCTACGGGGAGAGGTGCACAGAAAATGTGCAGGATTCCATTAACTGCTGTAAGGGGAGTTAAATGAGCTCTGGGCCCATGGAGGCACCGAGCAGGCCTCTCTCGTACTGTGTGGAAAGATTTCACTGAAGAGGGGCTGCCGGAAGAGGCGACGGCTGTGATAGGCATTTTAAATACTTTCGATGCCGGTAAAATGTTAAAACACTCCTGCTGATTCCCAGAGAAATTTTCTATGAAAACGTGCAGTTGTACAAAAGAGTATTGCTGAATATTGGTAAAACTTTATGTTTCTTTTAAAGTTGTCGGTAATCTGCAAGGAAGTTTAGTGGGTTAAACTATATAAAATAAAGTATAGTTGAATAGTGAATAGTGAATAGTTGAATGTAGTGTGTGTGTGTGTGTGTGTGTGTGTGTGTGTGTGTGTGTGAGTGTCTGTGTCTGTGTGAGTGTCTGTGTGAGTGTCTGTGTGAGTGTCTGTGCGTGTATACGGTGGTAGGGAGATACAGCAGTAGGTCAATAGGACACAGAGATGTGCATGCACTATGCAGTGTGTATGTGTGTATGTATGTATGTATGTATGTGTGTGTATGTACGTGTGTATGTGTGTATGTGTGGCTGTAGGGGGGGGGGCAGTAGTCATGGTAAACACTCTGACTTGTTCTCGTCTGAGTGAACTAAGCCCTTCCAGTCTGTCAGAAAGTCCCAGTGCTGCACTGAGACCACGGCCCTGAGGAATGTGTGTTCACCCAAGGATGTGACAGAAATGTGTGCACATGTATACACTACCGGTCAAAAGTTTTAGAACACCCCCATTTTCCAGTTTACCACCTTTGTACCATTTCAGGTTATTCACTGGACTTGAACTGCTTAAATTTCAGAAAAAATGGAAAATGGGGTGGTTCTAAAACTTTTGACCGGTAGTGTATATAAGTGTTTATATACATGTGTGCGTATTGTGTATTGTATATGTTTGTGTGCATGTGGTGTGGGTATGTATTGTGTTGTGTGTGTGTGTGTGCATTGTAGTATGTGTGCTTTTTGTATTTGTGTCTATACACTGTGTACGTTTAATGCATGTTTTATATGTGTGAGTTTGTGTATTGTACAATATGTGTCTGTATCTATGGATGCATCTCTATGTGTGTGTAAGTATGCGTGTAGTGCTGTATGCGTCTGTTAAAAATCTGAAGAAGAAGAAACAAGGAGGAGGGAGGAGGATGCTCACCCCGGTGACGTCCATGACCTTGATGGCGGCGAGCTGTCCCGTCTTGACATGGCGGCCCTGTGGGGAGACCGAGAGAAGAGGGAGAGGTCAGGGCGGCAGGTTCAACCCTTCAGAGAGGCACTGCTCAGCTCAACAGGCACCTATCCTGCCCTCCTTCTCCTCTGAGGCCCACTGAGGCATCCCGCTCGCTCACCTGGAGGAGAAACCTTCAGAAAAACTGAAGAGCGGACTAAGTCATTCATCCTAAGAATGACATCCTACTTCAAAAGCCAATTTGTTGAACGGGAGACTGGTTTTCTTTTTGTAGCGCATACAAATGTGTGTATTACACAGGCCGTGGAAAGACGCGTGGAAACAAGCACTGGCGACACACCGCTGTAGGGAGAGGCACCGGTGCCTGTTAAGCCCCCAAAGGCGCTCGCTGACACAGCGCAGCTCCAGTCGAGTGTTGAGTCTTAATCCCTCGGAAAACGTCGCTCCGTGCTTTTTTCCGCTACTGTGTGGGGACAACAGGATTTCTGTAATACCTACCGCTCCTGTTTAAAACACTGATCGGTGGTCTCAGAATTTCTCTTAAGACCATGTCAGCTTGGTCTTCATGGTGCCGTCTTCAGTTCAACAGACACACTGGAGCCACTGCCAGAGCTCAGAGAGCACAGACAGGTAACTGCCAAAATAAAGGAAACACTTGAGTAAACTAAGGGTTCTGGCGGCTCTGTTATGGAGCGGGGTGGATTTTCCTGGTGTGGTTTAGGTTCACTGAATCCCTTAGAGGGCCACGTAAACGCCAATAAATACAAAGCCATACTGAGTGATCACCTTCCTATGTTGAAGTATTTCCTGATGGGAGTGGGCCCTTCCAGGATGACAATGCCCCCATCCACAAGGCACGAGCGGTCACTGAATGGTTTAATGAGCATGAAAACGATGTAAACCATATGCCATGGCTGTCTCAGTCAGCAGATCTCAACCCAATTGAACATTAATGGGAGAATCTGGAGCGGTGCCTGAGACAGCGTTTTCCACCACCATCAACAAAACACCAAATCATGGAATTTCTTGTGGAAGAATGGTGCTGCATTCCTCCAGTAGAGTTCCAGGGACTGTTCTGGCGGCTCGTGGTGACCCAATGCCCTGTTAGGACACTTTATGCTGGTGTTTCCTATATTTTGGCAGTTACCTGTATGTCTTTGAGGGAGTTCAAGTCTACAGTCCACATCAGGCTCAGTCTATGTGCCTTTGCACTTGTTTCACTCAACACAACTGGCAAACAGTCTGGTCGGTGTGACGGAAGCGAGGGGCAACGCCTACACACGACATTCTTACAACGCCACTGCGACGCTCCAGCAATGTAGCCCCTGAGCATAGGGGCCGTTATGATACGGGGTGGGGAACGAGGGCTTTCGGGAGTTCACAGAATTGCTCACTGTATTTCGGGCCTCTCTAATTTAGGTGGCCGTCGCTGCGCGTTGGCAGATTTGTGGCACGAAGACCCGTTGCACTTGGACTCTCTAAGTCTGAGCTTCTTAGCGTCTCTTCTGAAACTCTCTGTGGAGGAACAGTGAGGCTGAATAAAAGAGCCCATTGAAAATCTAGTGTGTGTAGGCAGCCAGTCTGTGTGTATGATGACTAACAATAGAGAGAGAGAGAGAGAGACAGAGAGAGAGAATCATTCACACGCATCGGCCACAGAAGACCCGCAAATAAAAGAAAAGAAAAGAAAATGAGAACCTTTAGACTCAACAGTATCTGAATCAATGACAAACGACTGGTCGACACTCTCTGTCCACACACCAAACGAGCGGATTCATACATTTCCTCACATTTGGAGCCAATATATTTTCATTCAGAAAGTTAGCACGTCGTCGATTGCTCGTTTCGTCAGCTAATGGAAGATGGGGAATAAAATGAAAGGCTTCCTAGAATTCATTTAATCTTTCAAATGAAGAGCCGTGTCCTGTTTTTTCACAGGAACTAATCGAGACTGTAGAATTTTACACAACTAGTTAAGAGCGTGTGTGAACTCTCCCCTTGTGATAGACAGCCCCATTCTCCAGCATCTCCCTAGGAGCCCAGACAGGGAGGGAATAAACCCTGGCGTATATTATCTTAGTTTGGGATATGTGTACAGATCAATTTAATTCTATGGGTTGGGCCATAGGGTAAGATACCAATGTGTGACTGTGGCTTGATGTAGCCTACAAGAAGTACACCCCCCAGACAGAATTCCAATCTGTCACAGGGCCATTACCCACAATCCACCTTTCAATGCTAGGTGCCAAGCAGAGTGAGAGCAGGTGCCATTTCCACAGTCTATTTAGTCACTTCAACTGTGATATTAATTTCAAGGGGAGAGCGAGGGCCAATCCCATCCTGCACAGCAAAAAAATCTTGCCAGGTCAAAGGGAGCTTTTCGGTGGAATCCGTCTTGAATCGCTGCCTGAGCAGGAGTCACACGACCCGTTTCTTTCGCTCTTTTCCCCCCGCAATGAACAATGGAATTAGAACACTGGCAAACCCACGAAAAGCTCCAAGCTTTTGTCCGGAACAATAGAGCCCTTTGAAACGGAGCGCCAAGCCACCGGTGACACAGACCAGAGCTGGCAGTCAGGCCTCGGTGATGCGAAAAACCCTGACCGCAGCTCCCTCTGTCCTTCTCTCACACTCTCTCCCTCCCTCTCTCTGATAATGCTGAGCAAGGGACTGAGCAAGAGTGTGTCAATGCTTCTTCTTTCAATTTCCCCCCCCCACCACCATCATGGCACAATGTCCTTGCTGACATCACATCCTGTCCTCTCGTTTCCCCCATTCGAGTGAGGCTCCTGCCAAGATCTGGGTCACGGCGAGAAGAGAGTAACGGGCGGCTCGGCGCTAAAACCCCCCGTGCCGCCGAAAGCACTCGGATTAATTAAAGCGCTGTTCTGGCGGGGCCCGGCCCCAGCTCCCGCCGGCCATATGTCAGCTCTGCACCCCCACCCGAAAAACAGGAGAGGAGAAATCCTGTCAGTTTAATGCAAACCGGCAAATTGCCCTTGTATAATTGTCTCCTCAGACGTGCCCGATGCCACAGAACAACCCAGCAGGGTCCTTGTGTCGTTGCAGTGACAGACGTATCCTTCCAATTACTACCGCAACGTCTGCCCATCCCCCCATCACTCGCCACCAAAACCTGGCACCTGAACCCGACCATTCGGACTGCATTAATATGGTTTCGAACATCAGGAAGTGAGTAAATCCGCTTTAAAACACCATCCTTTACCAAGACTGACGGGTAAATAGGTTTGAGGATTGAGCTTCGGTGATCCTCCCATTATGGCATATGAGTGATGGTGTCGTCTTGCTTGAAATTCCAATTTCAGCTTGGAAGTGATCGTCGGATCAAGTGACTCGCATATTGTGACCCACTGGATTAACGGCCCTTTAACAGGACACACTCAGCAGTGCTTTAGGAGAAACGGTTGACAAAGTCTACCAGTGTGTAAATAGTTCAGTGTCTCATGACTGGACATGTGTGTCCCAACACAACCCAGACACTAACATCTTACAGCCCCGTTGAGGGTCATGACCCTGACTCTGATAACCCGCCCCATTTTACGGCTAGAGGGAACCCAGTGAATGAAGGGGATTGTGTCTTCAACTCAAAGGCACGCAAACGTTCGGTTGACTCGGAAGACCTTCATCTTGAGTCAAAGGAGTCCTTGAGACACCGGAACGGGAGCAGACCGCATCCAGCGAGGGCAATCTCCCAAAATCGAAGCTCACATAACGCCAAAACAATGGAGAGAGGGTAGAGGATAAGATTAATGGCATCATCTTCCAGAGTTTCCGGTAATATGTGACCCCTCCTCCATGCTACCCTGAGAGAGAGAACAGATAATGAGAGGGCGTCTGTGCCTTCTTATCATTAGCATTACTTACCTGCCTGCCAGAGGCCCTTATCCAGAGACGGGCAGTCCAGTATGGCGCTTGCAATGCCACACCACGGTTATTCTGCAACCCATTTATGCAGCTGGAGAGCTGCACCATTAGATGTAGAGGACTTGTCCCCAAGGATACTGCGCCCACGTAACTGTGGCGACCAGCATACAGCAACCTGACCACCATACCATGCACTCATGCCCTGGCAACTTAAAGATTTCAGTTACCGAGCGCCTCACTGGACCTTTTTGAATAGGTTCATTCTTTCTTTTGTTTGGTTGGGTTAGCTTTTTTTTGGCAGATTCCTGATGCCGGCCATTAGAAAGCCTCCATCATTAATATGCCAGAGCGTGTTTTCACGAACGCTGCCAATTTCACGATAGAAGCTTACAGTATGTGAAGGCAGGAGGTCAGGATTCTGGACTTTGTCCGCTTCTCTTCTCCCAATGCCACTACGGCTACGCAGATGCGCCCTTATTTGGGAGCTTCGAGGAGCCGTTCCCAGGCCTCTGAAAGTGTGAGTCGAGCGGGAGGGAGGGATGCTGGGAGAGAGCCGAGTGGGGTGGTGCCACCGCGCTGAATTAGCCCACGCGAGGACGGGCGCGGAGGAGAGGCTGAGCTCGCACCGCTGCCCCTGGCTTCACGGCAGCGGCACTGACATCAATCAATGTGTTACCCAAAACCTCTGACGCGTATCTCTGCGTCTGCGCACTGGCGGTTAACGAAGGGCACTGTTCCGAGAGTGGAAAATCCTGGCGGGGTGGCCAGAAAAACAAAAAAATTCCCCTTTACGATTCCTCCCAAAAATTTCATCCTAAATCCCTCTCCCAAAGCGGGTGACCTTCAGCGCCAGGAACCCCCTCCACGAGTGATCGGTCTTCCCGCTTCTCGTGTGCGGAACGGTGCGGTTTCGCCGAGAGTCGCGGCCCTGGCCTGTACATTTACATTTTAGGCATTTAGCAAGACGTGCATTAACACATGGTAGGAACAATCATAGTTAGGCCTGTGACTGTCATTACGTTGAGTGTCGCAGGCGAATGCCATTGTGCCTCGGCAGCCTGTTTCGATGACAGGGAACGACCCCCGTCGCCAGTGGAAAAACCGCCTGCATCGCGGAGATAACCAAACAGGCCGCTGCGGCACACCACCGGCTCTCCCTTCCCTTCTGGTGGACGCAGGGTGCCTTAACAGCAGCGGACAGGAAATGCAGGACGCAAGGTGACCGTTTAAGATAAGCCTCCATTTCCAGCCGTTCGCACTAACCCAAATAACCGTGGAAGCATCGGGTTGAAGCGCGAGGCCTTCAAGATGGCCACCCGCTAGGACCGCGTCGTCAAAGTTGCACACAGAACATACGTTTTCTGCTCCCTAGTGCTGCGTGACCCCCTTTCACAGAGCTGGAAGACCCCAAAATAAAACAAAAACACATTAAAGGAGAATAAAAAGAAGAGGGCGAATTACAAAGCTTGCACAGGTAACTTTGCTCTGCTGCCTGAACAGAGCATCTTCTGAGGGCGCCACCATGATGTTTGAGAGTTTTTTTACATTTTTATTGCAGGTAAAAGTGCTGAGCTTATCCTGCAGCCCGAGGCACACCAGAGCCCACTTATCAGCAACACTGGCGGCGCATTGAGGAACCGGTACGAGGCACGCTAAAACCCCTGGGATGTGTCACCTGGGCCCCTCAAATGGAGCTGGGCCTGAGAGTGAGCTCGTTTGAGGGGCAGAAGATTGAGACACCGGACTGCAGCCGCAGCGTGTCAAAGATGCAGAAGATCCTTTCGATTCAGGCTCGTCCGGCGCCAGATCTATTTTCAGACTCTCTCATTACGCAACAAGCTCTTTAAAGAAGGCCCGGGGACGGAGGGGGCGCTCTCAGACGTTCACCCGGTGATCACTTAACATGTACATCTAACCGGAGTGTGAAGCCCATCACATTTGAAAATGAACCCCAGGAAAGCGTTTAGCTTGACATTCCACCCAAGAATACGCCTGCAAAGGCTCGATAAACACCAGCTACATCCGACCCTGCACTTTGCCTTGGTTTTATTTTTAATTAGGAACCACACAGGAAGGATTACACGAGGATTAATTTTTTTAAAAGCAACCAGAAACGATCACGCTGCAGAAAAGCATTGTCTTATTCATCTTTACAAAAGGACGAATGTGATATGATGAATGTGATATGACGAATGTGAAAGGGTTTGTGGACTGAAGAAGGAGCCCGTCGCTCAATGCACAGGACGGACAGAACCCTACGCTAAAGGCCAACACCACATAATCAATTAGGACGGCCGGGGTACAAACGCAGCAGTCTTTGCATTTTGACTCTTTTCCTTTATCCTTCTGTTTATCACTTCAGATGGTAATCCCATTGATCCTATAAGATCCCTGTTGCTAAGGACCTGGCTCAGAATGCAGCGTGCACAAACCGCAGACTATAATAACAGCTACCCAGACGCATAAAGTACACACCTGCAGAGCACAGAACAAATGAAGGAAGCTCACTCTAACGGTTCTGATAGTGTATTCCAAGTGTAGCATATTCCAAGACCAAGGTGCATATTAGTTCAGTGACCCAAACCCGCCTCCCCCGCGCGTGCCCGAGCACAATGCGAGTATTGGGCGCATTAAAAAGCAACCATTCACTTGAAGGAATTGATAAATGCTAAAATGGAGATAGAGAGGCAAGCAAAGGCCCTGTGTGAGTGGAGTTTTCCCCCGGACGGCCATATTGATATAAACGCTGTATATCAGCCGATCGGTCTACGGGTGATTAATGACGTCCAGACCCACTTCTGATCAAACACAACGGTGGTGATTTTCTTTCACCTCTCTCTCCATGAGTCGGGTACTGTCCACAATGATAAAATCAATACCTGAACAAAACTACCTTTATATAAACGCACACCGTGGGTCATAAATAACCCTATGCTGTTATTAAATAGTAACAGATGGATACACTTCAGTGAACAACTTTCCGACCCTCACTTTTCCTCCTTTCCCTCTCCTGCCTCTGTGTTCAGCCCTTCAATAAAATATAATTATATATAATTGTGTCAATTCGTGCAAATGTAGTTTTCATTTTTATTCCTGAATTTCTGCCTGTATTTTAATGTTGTTTATTGTACACAAAGCATGATGGGAAATGGAGTGTTGTTTTCTGGTGAAAGTGTGACTCTCTCCAGTAGGACACAAGGGCATGTTGTCTTTCACTGCATGTCACTGTATAGCCCCAGTGAGAGTACAGAGGCTGCCACCTTTACGCTGTGAGCATCTGTTTGTGACAAATGCTCAGCACGCAGGTCCCCACACGCAGGTGCACGCACGCACATGCACACACACACGCGTGCACACATAATAGACACTAAAGAATTCACTTTCTGGCATCTCTTGCAGATGACATTTTATATTTGCCAAGAATGTGAGACCAGGGAGCCATGACAGTAATGAAGTGCACTGACTTCTGGGTCATGTAGTTTAAAAAAAAATCCCCGCTGTACTGTAGACGGCATGCTGCTACATGTTGATGGTTCACTACACAGCTTCCTGAGCACAACAGGGCAGATTCAACAGTGGCCATGTGTGCTCCACGTTTCCTGCCTCGGCACAGCTATGGGGAGACTTCAGTTGGGCAGTTGGGCTCCGGTGCCCTGCTCCACTCCTCGGCTGCAAACACAGGCGTCTCTGCCAATATCCCCCAGCGACGAGAATCCACTCAGAGGAGCACGCAACACCCTCTCACCTAGCACCTCGCCTAATCTGTGTTCAATTGGTTTGGCTGGCGTTTTACACATTATCAATTTTTACAGCTGGATACTGAAGCAGAGATCGATCCAGCTTAAGCACTGCGCCCTGCTCAATGGCAGTGCCCCGCCCAGGATTAGAACCAGCGGTCTTCTGGCGACGAGTCATGTGCCCTGCCCACCACACCGCGTTTCCATTCCGCAGCGGACTGCGTGAATGGCAGAGGTAGGCGTTAATAATGGCAGCCCCAGTGAGCGTGCCTGTGTGAGTCCGTGTGTACGGACCGCTGCTGGGGGCTAAAGCAGCGTCAGCACAGCGCTAGCTCTCAGCATTAAGGCCTGCGGCTCTCCCAGCCGTTAGCACCGGGCGTCAGGGGCTCCGCGGACCCGCCAAAGTAGGTCAGGCAGGAGCGCAGGCGCCGATCCGATGGGGAACGCCAGCCCAGCCGGAGGCGCCCACAGCCTCTCAAGGGAGGGGGCTGATCGCCGTGGGAACGGGACACGCGACCCAGATATCGGAGGCAATCTCCAAGGAGCAGCATCCGCTCCCCTTGCCCACGCCCCTCGGCCCTACGCTCCGACCCGTCCAATCGCAGGACTTGGAGATGCCACGCGGCCGGAGATGACGCAAGCACTTCCAGCTGGGTCAGCACCGTCATTAACCCCACAAATGGACGGTCTTGACGTTATGGCTGTTTCAGCATTTATTTTCCTCCACGTCTCGCCGTGCGAGAGAACCCCTCGGCCCGCGACACGACGACGTGCAGTTCAGCACCCGAGCCGCCGCTGTTGTGGGTGAGAGGGTCATGTGATCTGGCGTGGGTGATTTGGGACTGGCTATGGGAAAGGCTTGTGCTTTGAATTGCACTCGGTTCAACACCGTGAATGCGAATCCAGGCAAAGACAGGCCAGTGAAATGACACCAGCAGGCCTTTAAAGAACACATACATAAAAACCGGATTAGTGGACGGTAAACGAGTCCAGAACATATTTGAATTTGAGTTTTTATAAATAAGTGTCATTTTTATATCCGGCCTGTTAAGACAGCAGTTGCACCAATTGATGCCCGTTTTAAAGAGAGGCGAGAAAAGCCATTGCAGATAAATGAAACACATTTTCTGCAGCTATCATCATTTAGAAGCCAGTCTGCTGGGTCCTGTCTGCATACCAATTTAATTGTGTGGAGGGTGGAGGGACATTAAAATGTATGGCACTTCCTTACAGTAGCCTAGCAACAATTGTGGCAGGGCTTTTTGTGTACAGTAGCCAAGCAATGAGATGATTTTTCATGTTTTCCCTTGCTCTTGACCAGACTGATCAATTGCCCACGAGGCACTTATACTTCATTTTAACCTTCTGTTCCAACCCCGCGGCTGAGTGAGTGTGGTTTTAAACCCTCTTAAGGTACACAAACAAAACAACTACTTTTTGTGCTTTATTATTCAACTACGCAGTGGGGGAAATTTCAAGCGAAGGGAACCGTCTGTGCGATGTCCGTTGTCAAGCCGAGGTAAGGAGGCCAATCCTGCTGCCGGATAATTACCCATCAGCCCCGGATCTCAACAGGGTGGCCCGTCTGTGCCGCCAAAGCTCGTTTTTTCTTTGTCATCGCTCCTCCCGACTCCCATTCATTTAATCCGCTCCAAATGAAAAAAGGTGAAGAAAACGACCTTCTATTCCCTCCCTCATTCCTAAAGTGGAATTGAAAGGTCTGTGTGAAAGAGCACAATTTGAGAGCTAGTTAAACCCCAAACCCAATGTGTTTTGATGATCATCTACACAGACTTGACTGTGTAATTTTTTACTTCATTGAAATTGAAATCAGAGGGTCCTTCCATAACACCATAAATTGAGAAAATATCATAGTGCATAAATCCTGCTTTCATACTCAGCCCATTTCACCAGAACACTTATGGGAATTGTGTTCCTTTTGGTATGTGTGCTTGAATGAAAGTGCAATATCTGGTGCATGTGTGTCTGTTTGACTGTGTGTGTATCTGTATCTCTCTGTGTGGGGAGTGTTTAATAGCCAAAGGAACAGGAAGTCCCTGTGCAATTCACAGCGTGCGATGCCGCATAATGGCTGGCTGGCCACACTGACCACGGGAATGAAACATGGAACATGGGTCCGCTACTCCATCTCAGACACGCCTAAATGCATGTTCATGCAGGAGCAGGAGCACGCACATACAAACACACACACACAGACACACACACACACACACACACACACACACGCACACAGGCACAGACACACAGACACAGACATCCAGGACCAGCAGCAAACACGATATGAGGAGGGAGGGAGGGAGAGAGGGCGAGAGGGAGAAAGGGAGAGGGAGAGAGAGTGTAACAGCCAGAAGTAGGTTCTGATGATGGGGCTCCTGAGTTTCCAGGGGTTGCATCAGAAAATTTGGCAACCTTCGAAAAGGGAAGGAAAAGCGAGTCAACTTCAGCTGGCTAGTCCAACTGGTTCCTGCACGCGAACGACAATGAGGGCCCCGGTCTCACCCCCCCCCGCGCCGTCCCCCGGACAGGGAGGAGGAGAGACGCCACAAGAGATCTGGGACAAGGAGGGAACATTTTTACATTTTTACATTTTTAAAATTTAGCAGACGCTCTTATCCAGAGCGACTTACAAGATGTGCATTAATAACACATGCACAGGCAAATGCACATAACACCTGCGTTTGAGTTAAATGGTGGTCTTGGTGGACAAAAACAAACATTTTTACATTTTACATTTACATTTTACAATTTGTGACAATTAATAAATGATCACACACTAAACTTGCACCGAATGTTTTTATTGACACATTGACATTGTGCTGCCCAACCCATGTTGATCCAAAGGGAATTACTGCAGACCACGAAACTACCAAACCGGTCAGCCCAAGTGGGTTTTCACTAGTCCACACCAAACTAGAGCACTGTCTTACTCACTAGTATCTATTCAGAGAAGAAGCATCGCAAATCCACTGATAAATCATACATTGTTTGGCTGAATGGGCACTAAATACCGATGTTTATACGGGCAAATTAATATAATACAAGGAATAGTAGTTGACCGCAGTGCCTATTCTAAAGTGATGTAACTCGTGAATAATTGGCGCAAACACAAGACATACAGTAGGCTACTCGTATTAGGGTGGTCACTTCTGTGCCAGAGTTAGACTAGTGAAGTACCTAGCTCGATTCGGACCTGCCAGTGGCGAATAGGAATATATCAATGGGAGTGGGATGAACGTGACTTGTCAATCTCCTAATTATCTCCTCAACAACAGCGTTGAGTGTTTTAGAAATGCTTATATAATGACAAGTTATAGGGTTGTGGATACTGAAGCTTATGTGCCCGCCGTCAAATTGTTCACCACCGAACTTCTTTATACAAGAACTCCACTCCTGCGTACATTTTATTTGGAGGCCGGAAATCCAGACCGAGTCGGGAAATAACGCGGAGTTATGGTTTTCCTGGTTAATGTCTCCGGTTATTATGAGGAATAATAATAAGATGTCGCTCCTTGACAGTTGTTGTTTAAACTATTAAAACTTCTACTTTGTTTAAACGCATTCATTTCAGCTGTTTAAGTTCAACTTCTGCCCCAGCCCCTAGTCCTGAATGCGGTAATTCGGCAACACTGCACTGCACCCACGCATTGAACAATGCCTTGATAGGATAGTACTAGACCCACAGTCCACTGGAATCTGGTTATAGGTGTTGCCACAAATGCAATTGGTGTTATGCCACGGTACAAATCGCACAACTTTTTCCATGTATATATTCCAGCAGTATGGTGATGTCACATCAAAAATGGGGGTACTCCCTCTCTCTGCCTCTAATAAAAAGCGCTCAACGCTTAACGACACAATTTGGCATGGATGAATCGTGTCTTACCGAGACTGTCGTGCGATGTTGGATGTGATTGACGCTGGTGTCCTTATATAACGTTGGTTCCCACACTATGTATCATATATTTTGCAGTACTCGAAAGTGCCTTGTTTCTTGTACAGGGTAAAGTCCGTAGCTGAGCGACAGTCATGCAAGAAGCTTCTTTGGAGAGTGGAGGCTGCTCGCAACGACAGGCCGAGGTTAGCAGTTACTTCCACCTCGATGTGTGGAGCCGAGGAATCGCTGCCTGTCTGTAATGGGCGCCCCCGCGCCCGGCGGGGTAGAGCGTGTGGGTCTGTGGTTCAGGGAGCAGGCACCTTCACCCCCTTCCTCCACCCTGCCCAACCAACTGCAGGTGATGGCACACTCCAGTCTCGGGCCTGACGAGTGCTGGGCACCTCAGGGTGACACCCCGCCAGTCGGGGGGTTATTCCCCTTGGGCAGTAAAGTGGGACGAATGGGAGTCTGTGAGTACCAGGCCTTCCTGCTCTCATTTATCTCATCAACCCCTCAACGCCCAGTGCTCTCACCACAACAAGAGCAGCCATGATACCAAGCGCATATAACGGGTGACCTGTCATGAATGTCAAGAGTGTGCGTGTGTGTGTGTGTGTGTGTGTGTGTGTGTGTGCACGCATGTGTGTAAAAAAACACTCTCTTCTCCTTTCAGAAATATATGCAACGAAATCTTTCCCCATTACCAAATTGAATTTGTGCAACAGACACCGGTAAATGTTAAGTGTTATTGGACAACGCCGAGCCCACAGTAATCTTCCCGCCCATCACGCCCGAGCCGTCTCCGCCGCCGGGCTGGGGCCTTTTCACACTGATGGATATTTTCACATTTTTCAGCAGGGAAATCAAAATCACATTCACGCCTTCTCACAAGATGAAGGCGGCGGAATGAGCCTCTCACTCTTTTCCGTGCGCCCGAAACCCCCGTCGTGAATCTACTCCGCTGCTCTTTGAGTGGGGAAAAAAATACAGCGCCTTCCATTTCCTCAACACTGACCAAAATCAAGCTCCTTCCAAAACCGTTTATTTGAGTACTTTCATCTGAGCAAAGTAATGCCATTTTTTTACATTGATGTGAAAATATCAAATAAACCTTGGGCATGAAGGTAATCGGACAAATAGTCTATTAAATAGGACTGCGGTGACCTCACTACCAGTACCTGCTTGTTGACTTCACTCAAGGGTGGAAAAACCCACCCTGCGAATGAAACTCCGGCAACGACGACACCTAAGCGAATAATTCTCGATGTTTCAAAAGCATATGCTCAGGGGACCACTTTCGTGCGTGCAAACTTGTCGCTTTAGTTTAAAAGAGAAGGCGAGGGATGAGTCTGGAACAGCAGAAACCTCAAGTGCGCTCTTGCTGATGGTTTCAGCTAGAGGAGGCCACTGGGTAAGTTGGGCTTGGAGTCAGGGTGTCCGGAGTACGTGCGGGGCTGCATTTGTGACCTACTGAACCCGACGGGTTTCATGAAATGAGGAGTAGGTGTGAGTTGCCCGTGAGCGCTGGTCTGAAGTCAGTTTTGCGTTCATCTTCCTTTTGGTAAAGGTTAGGATTTGGGAAGAGTTACCTGGTCCTGTGTCAGTGCTTAGGGCCAATCTCTGCCTCCAGCGTAAAGTAACATCTGAGTGAATGTCCCTGAGTCCTGGACAGGACCCAACAAGATTTTTAAAAACCCTGTTCCCTCTTTCTTCATTTCCAAACAGCCGGCTGCTCAGCCACTCTGTTCTCTTTCCGCTTCAGTCCCCAAAACCAACACCACTGAGAGTATCGACGGTGTGATTCACAACCACCTGCTGCTTCTCTCCATTTAGTGGAACCGGAGCAGTCAAGCTTGAAAAGTCATTACCGTGGAGACGGGAAGGACACCAGTGACACGGCACATTAAGGGGTGATCACATAGGAAGTCGGTGAAAGACAGGAAGTCATCACAAAACAGGAAGTCCCTGAGAGGCTGGGGGAAATGCTGGGATTCCAGACACCTGTTGAGGCAGTGGGGCCAGGATGAAAAACATCTTAAACATGGGGTGAGTATTAAATTTGAGTCCTGTCTCATGCCAAATAAAATAAATTAATGAGTGAGAAAAATGTCTCACTCTTACGGGGAGGAGGGGGAGGGACACACAGCTCCACTGGCTGCCCAGTAAGGATCAATAACCAATGGCCTGAAGATACATCTTACTGTCCCTAAAGTAATAGACTCTTGCACATTTCTGCTATTGCTGACATTACTAGTATTGCTACCCAATTACTATATACCTTTTTGATTTGGTCACTTGTTTTTATAGTTTATCCAGTTTTGCCAGTATAACACATTGTGTTATACACTCAGTGGCCACTTTATTAGATACACCTGTTAGTTAGTGCAATTATCTAATCAGCCAATCATGTGGCAGCAACTCAATGCATAAAAGCATGTAGACATGGTCAAGAGGTTCAGTTGTTGTTCAGACCAAAAAATGGGAAGAAATGTGATCCAAGTGACTTTGACCATGGAATGATTGTTGGAATGACTTCTTGCAACACATTACCCCCTTAATACCTGTCAGAGCCAAGTTATTGTCAGAACATCAAGTTAAAGAATTATGAAATATTATGAAGAAACCTCCCTTTTTTAGTTATACTTTTGTCCTATACCTGAGTTTTGAGGTGTATTGATTTTTGAGTGGCCATTAACAGTTGGCTCCACCCAACGTAAGCGGACACAAGACACAATATGAGGAAGTGTGTTTTCCGTTGGGAAAAGAGCATCCTAGTAAGCGTAGAACCGGTAGTTTTTCAAACACACTGAATCACTCACATCTTTTGTTTGTTTGCACTTTTCTAATTGGAACATTTGAATTGCCTTTTTTGATACACCTTTTTGAAACTTGGATATACACACTACATCACTACACAGCCATACGGAAACTTTTGTTGCTTGCTTTTGTTACTCATCTCCGGAGCCTGTGTGTCTACGTCGGTGATAATGTTACAAGCTACAAGAAAAGGAAAACAGTTGATACTATTTCACTCATGCTAGGGCAGCGGCTAAAAGTTTTTTGAAAGATAGCCCCTTAATACCAATTGAGCATTGTTTAAATGCCACAGCCTACCCGAGTCTTGTTGCTGACCATGTGCATCCCTTCATGGCCACAGCCTACCCAGCTTCTAATGGCTACTTCAAGCAGGATAATGCACCATGTCACAAAGCACACGTCATCTCAAGCTGGTTCCACGAAAATGACAATGAGTTCAGTGTACTCCAATGGCCTCCACAGTCACCAGATCTCAGTAGAGCACCTTTGGGATGTGGTGGAACGGGAGATTTGCAACATGAATGTGCAGCTGACAAATCTGCAGCAACTGAGTGATGCTATCATGTCAACATCTACCAGAATCTCTGAGGAATGTTTCCAGCACCTTGTTGAATCCATGTCACAAAGAATTCAGGCTGTTCTGGGGGCAAAAGGGGGTCCTACTCAGTACTAAAAAGGTGTACCTGATAAAGTTACCACTCTGTGTATGTCTGAGGTGTTTTTCCAACACAGTGTGACCAACCAGGCAAGAGAAACTGCTCTTCTGCTGTGGGTTCTCAAGCCAAACACACACAGATGCCTGTCTGTCCTAACCCTGTTTTTTTAAAAA
This sequence comes from Aldrovandia affinis, assembly GCA_029706075.1. Classification (NCBI taxonomy): domain Eukaryota; kingdom Metazoa; phylum Chordata; class Actinopteri; order Notacanthiformes; family Halosauridae; genus Aldrovandia; species Aldrovandia affinis. The sequence continues at coordinate 7,338,860 of JAINUG010000030.1, read as the reverse complement.
CATTTTCTCCCAATTTTGGTAGCCAATGTCAGACCCCCTATTAATGTGAGTTCGCTGCCGTAGTCCTAGTCCGACCGGTGTAGTGACGAAGGCGAAGTAACGCCTCCTCCGAGACGGCGCTCGCCAAGCCGTCGACTGTAACCCGGTACTACAGGGCCACTCTTATGCGCAGAGAACGTCATGTCGGCTTCCCTCCCCCCTCCCTGGGGTGGACAGCCAATCGCCGCCCCTGGTGGCGCTCCCGGCCAGAGCAGACTCTGGCGAGATGGGGAATTGAACCCCGGTCTCCGTGGCCAGCGTCGGATGTTGTAACCACTGGGCCACGCCTTGTTTTTTTTTAATAGTTTTTAGTTTCAGAGATTTTACTGTTTTTCTCCCAATTTAGTGGCCAATTATACTCTCTATTTATTTCAATTCACCCTCCCCCACAAACTCGCCGCCCATCCTCCGGGTCAAGCTAATTTCCCGAGGCCAGTGATGATCCACCTCCTCCGAGACAGAACTCGCCCCCCATTTCTGGAGGCACCTTTCGCACTCCCCGGCAAGTTCGTGCCAGCTCACCCTCCCCCCTTCCCCTTGGGCGGACAGCCAAATGCCAACCCCGATCATGGCCCCTGGCCAGGGGCGGTTCAAAGCGCAATAGGCAGCTCACACTCGCAAAGCACCAGTCAATGCGGGTGCGTCAGACCGCTGCACTCCAACTCTGTTTTATTAACCCTGGGCGGTCTTCTTTCAGTCCTCATCCCCAATTTCTGATTCCCTGGAGCATACCCAAACCAGACGCAATAAAAACACTTTAGTTACACCACTATCAGTACCGTGTGCGTGTGGGCTCAAGACAGTGACAAATTAGAATCCAACCGCGATTCTGATCAATTGATTGGTTGACTGATCGATCTGTCAAATCTGATGTCCTGTTACCGTTAATCACTTCTCCGGCGCCCTTATCCACCGGAGCCGGCGAGGGTGTTCCAGTGACAAACGGTAGTGAGACCACACCCAGTCAGAATCAAGCTGCCTCCAAAATGAGACAAAGCATCAATCTCCATTTATTTATTTGTCCAGAAAGGTCAAAAATATGTTTTGATCCTCCTGAAGCAGCAAATTCAGCACGATGAACAGAGATGGAGTTAGGCTACAATCTCCGTCAGTCACAGCTGTGTATGGCACGCTCCCCCGGGCACAGAGGGACAGTGAAGTACCCGGCCCGTCTGCCTTCACCATGAGACAAAAACGCACCCCCTCATCTGGAAAGAGACGCTACGAAAGGCGCAGATTTGCTCAAGGACCAGATGACTGTATCTTGACTGGGTCGTGATGTGAAGGTTTTCAGTGTCTTGTACAAGAGTGGGGGAGAACATTGTGTGAAGCGATCGAACTGGAATGAAACGCAATCTCCTACCCCATTTCAGCTCCATGTTCAAAAAGGTCGCCCTGAAGAACCAAAAAGTCATAACGGCGTGCGGTAATGATTAGCTGTCCTTCACACTGCCGCTATTGCTGACAGTATTAACGGTTACTCAATTACTATTACAACTTACTTACTTTTTGATTTGATGTCTTGTTTTCATGGTTTACCCATTTGAGATAAAAACCTGTATTATTCTTTTTTTTTTTTTTTTTATTGTGTTTCTGATTTTATCCTGTTTTTCTCCCAGTTTGGTAGCCAATCACACCCGCTATTTTCAGGTCAATCCCTCCCTCATAGTTCGCTGCTGTAGCCCTGTAATTGGTGGCAACAAAGGCAAAGTATTATCTCCTCCGTGACAGCACTTGCCAAGCCGATGACCGTAACTCCGGCACCCCAGAGCCACTCCTGTGCGCAGCGAACGTCTTGTCGGCTTCCCTCCCCCCTCCCTGAGGCGGACAGCCAATTGCCGCTCCCGGTGGCACTCTTAGCCAGAACCAACTCTGGCACGGCCAGGGAATCAAACCCCGGGCGCATGGTCAGTGTCGGACGTTGAAACCACTAGACCACGCGGGAGGCACATTGTATATTTTTTAACTATCAGCCCAATACTGCCATGTATAGTATTGTATCCTTGTACAATAAACATTAACTTGACATTCAGTACAAACAGTCTTCTTATGTGTATGTTTTAATTCCATGTACTGCATATTCACGTAATTGGGGTCTGGATTTTCTGTAGGCACTGCACCAACTGCTATTGTGAACGTGATGCCATTTTCCACACAATAAGTTCCCTCATTGAAAAATTAAGTTATTTGAATTTTCTTTTTTATTACATTTGTCACATCAATAAAGCCCATTTGAATGGGACTGGGATGAAGACAACAACGTCAGTGTTTCTGCCACACGGGAAGCTGGGTGGAGGAGGACATGATTCTGTGAGACGCAGCTCTAAGCCAAACCCCAATCGGTGCATCTGGGGGACAAAAACAGAGGCGCACGCTGGCAGCTGGAACTACTCTCGCCTCACAGTAGTCTCATCCAATGTCCATAAATTAGACCAGTGACTGCTCTGGCCAGCTCTGGAACAGACGGCATGGAAGAGACTTCTCTCTGCTCTCCTCCCTCTCTTCTCAGTTGTCCTTCTGTCGCTCCCTTCACTCTCCGCCCCACTCCTCTTTCTCCCTCTCCTGCTCGCTCCCTCCATCTGCCCTTCCTTTCTTACTTCCTTTTATTCTCCCTCTCCTTTCTCCATTCCTTCCCTCCATCCTCTCATTCTTCTCTCGCTCACCTCCCTCTCTCCTTTCCTCTCTTGCCTCCAGTCTCATCTCCCCCACTCCCTCCTGTTTATCTCTCCGTCCCCTTCTCTCTCTCTCCACAACACGAGAGAGAGGAAAAAGCTCTGTCACTCCGTCTCCTGAGCAGAATCGATAATTATGGGATTTGTAGTGCGATGCGGGAAGCTGAATCCCCTCTCTGGCCAGAGCCCAGACCAGCTGCAGTACCCACGATGCATTTCACCCAGAGCTCAACAGCCACTCTTAACGCGAGCACCATCATCCTCTCAGGTTTCACTCGAGTCAAAAGGGCTAATCAGATGAAGGAATTCAATTTGAATCGTACAGAGGGAAAGAAAAAAACCAAACAAAAAAAAACACAAGCCCATTATTTCCCAATGGATTCTGTGTGATATAATCATGTTTTGTTTTCATATTTTTTTCTCAAATTGGTAACGGCAAGGCGTCCCTCCAACGCTGATAATGGCTTTAATAACAGAGATTTATTCTCACGGCATGTTGTCTCGCCGATGCGTGCAGCGGCGCAAACGCACAGCACTAGATGATACAGTAGACCAGGTATCAATCGATCCAGACATCGGCAGGAATAAACAGCCATCATGGCAGCCGCTCGCTGGAACACGTTTCCCTGGCAACAGTTGCGTTTGCATCGATTTATGGCCGGGCGCATTAGAGGCGAGGCATGACACGGACTGGCTGCTGCTGTGGGCATTTCTGCGTTTAGTCCTCCCACCGCTCCAGAGCTCCAGGGCTCAGTGCAGGAGAAAGGCCACAGTCCCCGTGGCCTAAAACATGCTCTCCTTCCCCCTCTCATTTTACCAGACTGAAATTAAAAATACACACTATTTACAGTTGTTTATTTTGAACAACAATATAAAACAGTCCATTATTGATTTGCCCTAGACTAACTGCACACAAGTGCACAGTGTTCTTCAACCTTTCAGATTTGACCCAATACATTTACAATTTGACCTACTTACTTATAGATATATATACAGGCAGACCCCGGGTTATGAACAAGATCCGTTCTTAAGTCTGTCTTAGTCGAATTTGTATGTAAGTCGGAACAGGTACATACAGTTCTTATTAATCGTCACTTAGTCAAATGTTTGTCTTAGTATAGTATTTATTTTGCCTTTCTGTGCATATAAAACACTTAAGAAAAACTTCAAAATACAATAAAACATCTTAAACATAACATTCAGTACATAATACTGCTGTAATAACAATACTGTAATATTAATAATAATAATACAGTAATAATAAAAGTAACTATGTACATACAGTACTGTACTGTCAAAAAAAAACATTTAAGAAAGGCGTCGAGCCTTTTCTTGCACTAAAGAAAGGCTAATAGGCATATTAGGCTGATTTTGGTCTTCTATCCAAATTATCAATAGCCTTTCCATCTCAATAACTAAACCACTGCATTTGCTTGGTAATAATCGTAGCATTCATCGGGGCATCTCTTCCATTATTCTCCCTTTGTCTTTTTAGTTTTTTTTCAACTTTACTTTCCCAATGGCTGATTGTTTTCCTCCGATTTCTTTGATGCATCACTTTACTTTCCATGGTGATTGTTTTTTTGCTTTGATGAGGCATCATTGATTTATCCTTTGGAGGGTTGTAAGGGAGAAAGAGAAAAAGGGACGGTGATCTGACTTAAAATAATGGACGGTGATCTCTGTTCCTTGAGCTGACGAACCGCTGAAAACCGCAATGTTTTCATGAGCATCACAAAGTAGTGCGTGCGTTCGTTATTACGAACCATTGTATTTAACTCAATTTCTTAAACATAATAGGCATTATGGCAGTCCGTTCGTAAGTACGAGTTGTCCGTAAGCCGGACGTTCGTAACCCGTGGACTGCCTGTACACAGTAGGCTCCGTTTTTATTCACACCCTTGATAAAGATGAACAAAAGAGATCATATGAAATAAGTAATGAGGTATATTTTATGCTAAAAAAATTCAGATAATTCCAAACCTACATGAACCATGAACCAGCATGTACCAAGACATTTTCTCCCAAAACCTTGTTCCCTCTGCCAGGAAGCTACACTTTGGCCGCAGATGGACCTTCCAACAAGTCAACAATCCCAAACATACATCCAAAACAACTAAGAAATGGTTGACAGAGCACAAGATCAATATCCTGACGTGGCCATCTCAGCTTCCAGACCTGAATCCAATTGAATATTTGTGGTTTGAACTAAAAAAAGCAGTCCACAAACATCACCCCAAGAATCTAAAGGAACTAGAACAATTCTGCATGGAGGAGTGGTTGAGGATCCCCCCAAGAAGTTTCATAACCTCGTACGGCACAACAGAAGGTGACTATTGCTGTTATAATGGCCAAAGGAGGAGCCACAAAGTATTGATAACAGAGGTGTGAATATTTGTGATTCTTGTTTTTTCCGGGGGAAAAAAAGATAATTTGTTAACCATTCTATTGTGGTTCGTGCCAATGCATTATTACTAAAGAATATAATTTTCAGAATTGTTTGAGCATAAAATATGCTTCATATTAATAATATATATATATAATAAAAAATATATAATAAACTTATGTCGTTTATTTTATACAAGCTCTTTTGTTCACCTTTATCAACGGTGTGAAATAAAAATAAGTCTACTGTATATGTATATATATATATATGCTCCATCAATCACTCCCAAAGCACAAACACACAGAGCAGCAGGCTCCAGCAGTGCTCAGTTCACATCCACTTTGTCTTCCTTTGCCTGACAGCAGGACTCCAAACCCCATCTGTTTCAGAACCACTTTCTCCCGCTCCCGACTCCGAACACACCCATTCCATTCCTCTGAGCCTGTACGCTTCGTCACTGCGCTCCAACAGGAGCGCGCGGTCACTAGGAAGACTTCAGCCATGCTTCCAGGGGACCCCAGTGCCCCCACCCCCCACCATCACAGGCACTTAACCAATTTTCACAAAATCCTTCATTGATGTGTTTGTCTTAATACACAAATCATTGTTTCTCAAACCAATTAGAACTGACCTAAAACATTGTTTTAGTCATAATTTAAAAAAAACGAATCCACAAAAACTAAATAACCAAAACAAACCAAAATGACACGGCAGTGTGGCCACTCCAACCCTCTTCTCTGGTCTGGAGATGGCACTGACGAATGTGGCGGCACGGGGCACACGCCCCTGAATCCCTGAAACAGAATGAAGCAGCAGCTCACGGGGGCCTCTGGGTGAATTCCTCACCCACAATTCCTCTGCAGGCCAAGGGGGGGGGGGGGCACATTATAACCCAACGCAACACTGTCAGATAGCAGGACGGACAGCGACATGCTGAAAGTGCGAGAGTCCACAAGCGTGTCAATTCCTTTCAAAAAGACCCACAGAAACAAACGTGGGGGGGGGTATGGTGAAAATAAAGTACTTAAAGGGAAAGAAAAGGAAAAGAAATACAAAAGGCGGCAGAGAGGATGGACAGCTTTGACAAAAGGAATTCAAACTCCAGCCGTTGTGTGCTGCATGCCCACGCAAACTTGAAAACTTTGCATCATCGAGTTCTTTCTTCTCTCCCTCTCTTCCCCCAAACACCGTACCCTTCCTCCTTGCACACACTCCCTCCCCACAGCGCTCCCCACCATCTTTTCTATCCAAGACTCACTGTGGCCTTTAAAGATCCTGTGCCACTTATCCGCAAAGTGTAGGGGGTTTCCCCCAGTGTCCTGGCAACCAGTCTCTCTCAGCCTTCCACCTAATCATCCCCCAGTTTCACTGACTCACCCAATTCCCTCCCTCCGCCCCACAGTTGATGTGCGGTGAGTGTTCTGGGGTGCTACACAATGGCAGTGGTTGAGTTCCATCCTTCACGGCAAAAAGCACTTTGAGATTATAAACACAATCTACTATTATTGCAGAGCCTCACTGAGCTACATCAATGCCCTGTAGCACTTCATGTTATAAACAAAAAAACAGGGTGGACAGGGTTCCCCCTAGAATAGACGGCAATGCAAGCAAGAGAACCATCAATATTCTGCATGCAGAAGGAGAGCTGAAGGATCAGAACACCAGGGCCCATCTCTTACAGTACTGCTGGAGCAGCAGAGGGAAGGCTGCACTTACAATTCGACAAATTTGTTCAGTTACGGAAACTCGAGAGGTAGCAGAGAGAGGGGGGTGGGGGCGATGTCCTTCTTCAATCGATTGGGGCTTCTGTACATGAGCTAGGCAGTTATTTCGAGACTCTTCAGCTGATTTCTAAATAGGTCTTTATAGACAGCTTGTATTGATGGGGTTATTAACATCAGGCATGAGTAATCAACCCTCAACTAGTGATCACGGTGTGGGGATTGCATCAAGCCTAAATGGGGGGGAAGGGCCACGAGTGAGGCGGGCACAGAAAAGGGGTTAATGGGAGGAATTCTGCCATACGGGCATCTGTTGAGGTAGGGACACATCTGTGTTACTACGGTGACGCAAAGTGATTTTCACACAGGTCAGTTGGAAACCCTAGAGAGGACAGATCTCCTAGTTTGCATCTCTGAGACACTGCAAGCTGTGTGTGTGTGTGTGTGTGTGTGTGTGTGTGTGTGTGTGTGTGTGTGTGTGTGTGTGTGCATATGTGTGTACACTGAGTATGTGTGTGTATGTTTGTGCATTGGGGGTGTATGTGTACGTTTGTGTGTCTGTGTGAGTGTATTTGTGTGTACACTGAGTATGTGTGTGTATGTTTGTGCATTGGGGGTGTATGTGTACGTTTGTGTGTCTGTGTGAGTGTATTTGTGTGTACACTGAGTATGTGTGTGTGCATGTGTGTGCGTTGGGGGTGTATGTGTAAGTGTGTGTCTACATTGAGTATGTGTATGTACGTGAGAGAGAGGGGGCTGTCTCCATGAATTCAATGTTCAAGGACTTAGGCCAGGTATTTAGGTCTTTACCTTCAACACAAAAAACAAAGGAAAGGGGGAAACTATGATTGTTCTTACCTTGTATTAATGCACATCTTGTAAGTCACTCTGGATAAGAGCATCTGCTAAATGCTTAAAATGTAAAAATGTAAAAATGAAAGCAGGGACAACCAGATAAGCCTGCTTCAGTACTGACCGGACAGAGCATTCAGCACAGATATGTCAAAAAGTACAGTGAAGCGGAGTCAAGTGAGAAATACCGACTGTACCTAGAAAATTCCTTACACCGACATCATTGGACATATAGAACGGAGCTTCGAGGCCCAGAAAACACACCGCCCACAGGTGCAGGTAATAATAGACAGAATCATACCGAAACCCGGATGCCGACTCAAAAATACACCATGGGCAAATATGCGTTTAAAATACATTTTATTTTCGATTGATCTATTTTAGATTTCAGCGCACGCTGACATATTACTTTAATGTGTGAAAGAATCACTCTGAAATGAGTGAAATTGATGTTGGGATAAAAGCGTGCAGTCTGCTGAGGGGGGAACACTAAAAGTAATCACCTGTAAACCCAGTGAAATCGTATCCAATGACTAATTCTCCGACCAGGCTGACAGCCCAAAATAAGAGGCGCTCTGTGCACTCTTCTTCTTCTACCGAACCCTGACTGTTTAATATATCAAATTCCTGCACTAATTCATCGCATCCGCGTTGTGGCTCCCACGATGGGCGGAGAAAAATGTGAAATATGTGTGAAATCTAAAAACCGTTGGAAACATGCTGCAGTGTACAGGGAGGCAAACACAACAGCAGTTTTGGGGGGAGAAAGTGCTGAGGCGGCCCCAGCCTTCCATGGGACGCTTGTCTCAACCTGCTGATGAAAGCTCAACTGTATCTCTGGACTCAATTCAACCAGGCGCTCGCTGATCTGAAGCAATACGGCAAAACTCCATTACCGCAGTGATCTCTGTCATCACCGCCATCATCACCGCCATCGTGATCGTCAATCATCATTATCATCAACGGCGATGTCATCAACGGCCACCACCACCTCCCGTATTTTTCCCAGTAGACATTAACGGATTGCATATACCATCGTTAGAACGATGCTCTTGACATGGTGATCTCTGGGCCAGCGGACAGCCACAGGGCCTGGCCGGCTCGAGGCTGGTCTGGCACAGGCTTATCTAGCAGGCGGAGGAGTCCTGGGCTGGGTGCTCAGTGGCCTTTCAGGGTGAATAAATTGAGTCTGTGCAGTCCATTAAAAACAGTGATTTACTGCGCGCTTCAGCCTGCGGGACACCTCTGCCCCGCTTCTGGACAATGCACCGCGAAACGCTAGCGTGAGGGGGGTCCGACTGGACTCCGTCCCTGAGGAAATGCTGAGAAGACGGCGCGTGGCAAAAAACATGGCAAGGGGACCACAAGTATGCAGCCCTGTGTTCTCCGAGCCTTTGGGCTCATCCTCCGGTCGCCGTCTCTCACGTGCTGCTGGATCCTGGGTAAGTTGCACACCCTGACAAAAATGGGTCTCTCCTCCATTTTCTCAACAAGGCTGATAAACTAAACCAACTGCAGAAAAGAGCAAGGGATTTTCAGAAAATAAATCATGTGAAAAACAAAACCACTCAGCTCTTTGATAACTTGTGACATCTGGCTGCTTGATAAAAAACAATGAATACATTTAAAAAGTCAAAGCTACTCGCATCAGTTTTGAAAAAGCGGACACGCGTACATATATCATTGACTCTGTATACTTTGATATTCAACAACCTCATCGAGGTATGTCTGTACACAAATCTGCACAACACATACCTCTTTGCCATAATTATGCAGGTGATCACATTCCTCTTCCATCTGCCATTGTATTTGGATACTGAGTCATGATAAGACTAAGATAAGCAGACTTAGGTAATTAAATACTTTAAATACTTTATGCCTTTAGACACAGGCAAAATGGCTGCAGTTTTAAAAGAACTGTCTTAAAGAACTATTTTCACTTATATTCAGAGTAAAATTCTTATTTCATATGATTCTCAAATTCTCAGTGATCGGCAGGAGTGTTTTTCACATTTTATTGGCATCTAAAAAGTATTTCAAACATGTGTTTGACTCAGGAGTGCCTATAAGAGAGCAGAACATTTTCCACCCAAATGTATGGACATTTTTATTATTATTATTTAATTTTTTAAAGATTTTGTTTTAGATACATTTTTTCCCCTTTTTTTCCAATTTAGTAGCCAATTATACCTTTTTTCATGTCAACTATCTCCCCTCCTATTGTGAGCTCATTGCTATAGTCCTGAAGACCGGCAATGACAAAGGCGATGTACCGCCTCCTCCGAGCCGGAACCAACCAAGCCGTCAACTGTAATTCCAGTACACATAGAGTCACTCTTATATGCAGCAAATTCATGTTGGCTTCCCTCCCCCCTCCCTGGGGCGGCCAGCCAATTGCCGCAGCCTAGTGGCATTCCCAGCCAGAGCCGAGCTGGTGCGGCCAGTGGAATCAAACCCCGGTCGCAGTGGGCATCATGCGCCTTGGTCAGGAGGCCAAATGCACGGACATTTTGACAGAGATGTTAGAGTCAGACACAGGTGGCTGCAGGTGGCCGCCCCTCCGTTTCACCGTTGCGTGCCTCTTTTCTCCAGCCAAAATGCTTCTTTAAATGAGCCTTTCCCTCTCTCTCCCTCCCCGAGCAGAACTCAGAGGATAAAATTCCTCTTACCAGATGCCTGAACGCAGCCTTAGCCTCCTTTGTTTACGGCCCGCTCCAGAAATGAGTGCTAATGAGATTACCCCAGCAAGGCAGACTGATCGTGGTGACAAAACACAGCAATACAAACTTCGGTTCCTTCGAGGGAAGGGAAACCGCTCGGTTGTGAGAGGACGTTTGTAGTTCCGTGGGAAAAAACATCACTTGAGGTATTTTGGGGTGATTAAAGGCTTTGCACGCACTTGGTGCGGTGCAAAGAAAAATTTAAAGGACCCAGCATACCTTTTGGCTTAACACACAAGGCTGCTTAGACAGCTGCTGAGGTGACCTAACATAGTCATATCAAGGGCACACTTCAAAAACATAGCTTTTCTGATGCTTGACCTCTCCAGTGAGATGTGAAATGCAACAGACAGAAAAATACATACCTGGAATATTTGACAATAAATACTCAGCAAAAAGGTACTGTAGATGATGTGTGTAATGCTAACATTAAAAATTCCAGACATCTTTCACTAATATAAGGAATTATGGCATCATATCATAGCGGTTTTTACATTTTAGCATGAAAAAACTGATGTCAGGTTTGGAGGTGAAACCAGACTCGGAATACAAAGATAAACACTAGCTGGAGGTGCAAAGGAATAAAGGTAATTGGGTATGCGACAACGGCAGAAAAATTTTTATCCCCGCACATTTTTATTCAGTGGCATTGAAATAGAGTCTGCAAGTCATCTTTGTTATCTCGGAGCAGCTCAACTACTGCTCTCGTGCAGACAGCCTAATTTATCTTAAATTAAAGCAACTGACGCAAAGAGCAGTTGAAGCACGGATGCTGTTCTGGAAGGTTCTACCCCTTTTTTTCTCTGAAATGCCTCAGCCTCCATGAACCCAAAACACACTGTACAGAGGAATAAGTTAGACCAGCAGTTCCCAAACTTTCTAAACCCACGGCCCACATAGTAAGCAAAGACATTTTCTGAGACCCGCCCGCTCATAGCCTAACATACAGGTAACAGCCAAAAGAAAGGAAACACCAACATAACGTGTCTTAATAGGGCATTGGGCCACCACAAGCTACCATAACAGCTTCAATGCGCCTAGGAAGTGTCTGGAACTCTATTTGAGGGATGCAACAGCATTCTTCCATGAGAAATTCCATCATCTGGTGTTTTGTTGATGGTGGTGGAAAACGCTGTCTCAGGCATCACTCCAGAATCTCTCTTAAATGGTAAACTGGGTTGAGATCTGGTGACTGAGAGGGCCATGGCATATGTTTACATTGTTTTAATGCTCATCAAACCTGTAGTGACCTGACCTGTGACCTGTGGACGGGGCATTATTATCCTGGAAGAGACCACTCCCATCAGGATAGAAATGCTTCACCACAGGATGAAGGTGATCACTCAGAATGGCTTTGTATTTATGACAGAATGGCTTTGCGTTTACCTTACCTTCTAAGGGGTTCAGTGAACCTAAACCATGCCAGGAAAATGCACCCCACACCATAACATAGCCGCCAGAACCCTTAATTTACTCAAATGTTCATTTGGCAATTACTTCTGTGTTCAAATATGGTACTGAAATGTTTTTCACATGTGAAGACACCTGAATTACCATGGATAATTGGTTACCTAGGTAAGCTCATGATTAACATTAAGTTACTTATAGATATCGCAACTCTACAACTATCATCCACACAACTATCCCACAGGCAAGGACAGAAACCTAGGGCCTAGAAAGGGGGGGAGAGAGAAAGGGTATATCTTCCCTTTGATGTCAATATAATTGTCATTGAACCATTCCTTCCATTTGAACCCATTTGACTTCTTTCAATTCTAAAGCAAACCAAAAAAACTCAAAGGTCAAAAGTTTGATTTGACATTTGGAGTTTATAAATCATCTTTTGATAGGGCCATGTGTACCGTACATCCAACTAAACATGTCCTTGGGCCTGGTTTTCAAGTAATTACTGACTTTTTCCAGAGAATGTCGCCACCGCGATGCAATCAGACAAACACGTATAACGGTAATTGTAACAGCGAGGCGCTGATCAGAAACGCAGCCCAAAATCGCTGTGGAGCGAGATCCGATGGCCCCGGGGGAAAACGTAAGCAAGGTAATTCGAGAAATGGATTAAGCCACCGACTGAATGCAATGCTCTGTCTGCTATGAAGCTAATGATTTGTCCTGACGCAAATGAAGAAAAATTAAAGTCCGCGTGTTCCATTCTAGGAAGGGTTTACCCAATACGGGGGCACAGCAGAACGCCTTGTTCCGCTGCAGTGTTGTGACTGATTTTCGCATCGGCGTCGGCTGCCGTTCCACTCTTTTCCTAAATATTTAATCAGCACTCCAGGGGCTGAGAGCCAGAGAGAACTGGCATGAAATGTCATTAAAAGCAATATTTATTTGCCTCTTGTAAATACAAACATGTCCTTTACCTCACTGTATCTAAATGGCCTCAAATTCTATAATATCATCAGCTCGGGCAAAAAATACGATTTCGGATTTCACAGGAGGATTAACGCGGACACCAAAATAAAATCTCAGAGTAAATATGCATTCTGTCAACACTGCAGCCAAAACTCTCTACTAATGATCCTCAGTTTGACATACAATTCAGTCATACAATTACAATACTACTACTGCTGATACTGCAGCTGCTGCTCCTAGTAATATGCTACTACAAGTATGTAGTGAGGTAGTGCAGTATAACTCAGAGGTTACAGGTTTGATTCCCAGGTGGTGCAAGTACCCTTGAGAAAGTACTTAACCTGAATTGCTCAATGCAAACTACAACTGCTGCTGTTACAACCACCACCACTCCTACCACTAATAATAATAATAATAACAATAATAATGAACGTCGGGGATTTGTTTTCCCTGCCGGCTTTAGCCAGTTTTGGTGATGCTGTATTCCATTTGTCATGCCACAAGAACTGAAATGCATGCTGCAGGGCACAATTCTGTGCCTCAGCTCTGAAACGCTGTGGCGTAGAAGGCGTTGTTGGGACATAAACCATCTGTTGATGAAACGTGTCAGGGAGGCCTGCGAGCGATCGCACCTCCTCGGGCGTTCAGCAAAGCTTCGGCGAAGCTCACCCCTCGCAACGCTTCCATCAGGTTTCGCCTTTCTGTGAAGAGCCCCGAAACACGGGGGAGATAGAGGGAGGAGGCCAGAGAACAACTGAATTGCTTGAGTGGCAAACAGGGACGATTCATTCTGTAATCTTTTCTCACTACGAAGCTTTTCTCAGGCCGCTTTGTTTACCCAATCACTGCAAGGATGTGCACACACCTACACAACACCTACATACACACATTCACACACACACACCTACACACACTCCTACACACACACACACACACACACACACACACACACACACTCACACACACACACACACACACACACCCACATATACACCAACACAACACTTACATATACACACACACACACACAGACCCCTACATACACACATTCACATACACACACACACCTACATACACACAAGTTCACAAACACACATGTTTTTTAGAAAAAAATATTACTTGTTAAACAAAATATTTTTGTCTACAATACAATTCTATTAGTATAAAATAATATAATTTTCCAATTTTCTTTGAACATACATTATAGCTCATTACCTGTATTGTTTATTTTATACAGCCTTCTTTGCTTGTCTTTATCAAGTATAAAAGAACAGAATAAAATAATAATTTTGGAAGTGACTGTATATGAAGAGTTCATACACAAAAACCGATAAACACCATTCCTGCCAAAACAAAACCAAACAAGCCGTGATTGAGATCACAGTGTCGTCTGTGCAATTTCCAAATAGTTTTGTTGCCAAACTCGATACATCTCATGCTTTATGTACAGCTATCACAAAGGCGGTACTGTGATCTCAATCATGGTTTGTTTGGTTTTGTTTGGGCAGAAATGGCGTTTATCGTTTTTTGCGTATGAACCCTTCATATACAAACAGAAACACACATACACACCAAGAGAGACATGCACACATAGTACAAACAAGAAATTACATATATATACACACAATATTCAAGATAGCTCAAAATGACATAGCCACTGATATAAAAATATAAATAAATTGACAATGTTGACTCCATGGTTACATACACACCCATGCACGAACACACACACAATCAGACACAAGTGCGCACACACAGATAAAAGCACACCAGACACACACACACACACACACACACACGCACACACACACACACACACCCGACATCTGTATGTACACATTTGGAAGACTCAAAACAAACAATTCAACCATTTTCCCTTCAGCCATTGTTTCATTGCCTCAGTGAAGCTAGATTCTCCAAAGCGACTGCTACGTTCTTCTGTGGGATCGGAACAAGAGGGAAGCGAATCGCTATCATCAACGTAGCGGCTCCCCGGTGTTCCAGGAGCCTCCTCGAGCCCGCCTGCCTCGTTCTGCCAACAAAGATCTGGACAGCAGTGAGCCCAGGGCGCCACCCCAAAATGGGCCCCCAACCACACCAAGACCCACAAGTCAGAAGACAGGGGGACGAAGAGCAGGGAGCTGGGTTTGAGGTCTGACTTCGCAACCCAAACCGGGCGCACCTGGAAGCTGCTTCGGTAACAACCCGGACAGCCGTTCTGTACCGGGACCGGAAGCTACACTGTTAAAGAAGTATTTCTCAAAAAGCTCTGGCGGCGAGTGCTTGTAAGACATTCACTGGCCACAAGACCCCGATCCGTCACATTCCAGGGGACGCTCCCTCATCCGAATGCATCGCTTTTTCAAAAGAGGCCTCCAACACAAGGGACCGTATCAAATATTCAGAGGGAGAGAGAGAGCGAATCCTCAATAATTCATGATGAACTGTGTTTTCTATTTTAGGAACTTCTATGAAATCTTTGAGGCCATCTAAAAAAAGGGTCTAACATGCCTTTTTCCCCCTCAAAGTACGTAGAGTTTGAAATAGCACTTGATTGCAGGATACCTCTACAACAGAAGAAGAAGAAATACACAAGAAACAAAAACACAGCCAGGCACGTTGGTGGGCGGATGTTTTTCGCAGGAGTGGGGAGGGGGGTTGGTTGACCTCAGCCATCTGTGTATAGGAGCTTTTGGCTCACATTCACATACACACATAAGAGGAAGTCTGATACCGTCAGCTGTTATTGTTGCTCAGGACATGCATGGGCTCGACTCTCCCCCAGTTGCCAGCATGCCGGTGAACCAGGGCGACTACCTGATGTGCAGAATCGGAGAAATGTGGCGACTCTCGTGTGAAACGGTTGGACTGGGGTTCCACACACTAAAAGAAGCAACCACACCCCGTATGCGGCCCTAACAAGGCAGCGTGTGCTACTTTCGGTTGAAATACAGAGAAATTAAACAGTGAGCAGTGATCTTGTAAAGAATTCGTTTCTGATTTTATTCCATTTTCTCCCAATTTAGTAGCCAATTACACCCTCTATTTTTAATGTCAATCCCCCCCTCGTATTGTGATTTGCTGCCGTAGCCCTGTGACCGGCAGTGACAGAGGCAAAGTATCTTCTCCTCCGAGACGGCACCCGCTAAGCCTGTCGACCGGTACTCCAGAGCCACTCCTATACGCAGCGGACTCATGCCGGCTTCCCTCCCCCCTCCCTGGGGCGGACGGCCAATTGCCGCCCCTTAGTGGCAGTCCCAGCCAGAGCAGGCACTGGCGCGGCCGGTGGAATCGAACCCCGGTCGCAGTGGCCAGCGTCGAACGTTGTAACCGATTGACCACCCGGGAGGCCAACAGTGAGCAGTGTTCTTAACTGGCATTGCACATTTGAGCCTCTGCTTTGCCGAACATGGCAGCCGGGACGTGCTGTACAGCCAGTTGGGAAAGTAAGTGAAATATCCCAACAGTTATGATAAAATGAATTGGTCATCTGGTTTTCAGAGGGATATAAACTTTGGTATGGACGGTCATTTCCATTTTTTTATTTAATGGATTTGAAAAGGCACTCAACTCCCAGGTTATAAATAAGTGGCGTCTCAGGCAGGCTGGCCATGTCGAAGCGTTTGACTCTGTAATGTATCCCCAGCGCAATGCGGGCTGATTGTAATGCACATGTGTAGAGGCGGCCTGTGACCCGGGGTCAGTTCTGCAGAGAGATGCCACATCAGCCCTGGACACTGTGATGGGCAGAAACCAAGCATAAAGGGCCACATTCCTCGAGAATCAGATACACACACAGACACACACACACACACACACACACACACACACACACACACATGTACACACACACACACACACACACACATGCATGTACACACACACACACATACACACACACACACATGCACGCACACACACATGCACACACACACACACACACACATGTACACACACACACACATGCACGCACACACACACACGCACACACACACACACACACACACACACACACACACACACACACTTGCAACACCCATACACCTAAACAGACCAACACATACAGACACACACAGACATATACAGACACACAGACACATACATACACATACATACACAAACAAACACACAGACACACAAGTGTAAGCACATACATGCACTGTATGTCTGTGCTGGCCCTCTTGACTGGCCTAAAAACATTACCATAATAAGACTGAGCTGAAACAGAAGAGCCTCTTCTCTCTGTGTGCCTGAGATCAGCAGGCCAGCCCTGCACACTGGGGTGGCACTAGGGTTGCCAACTGTCCCGTATTAGCCGGGACGTCCCGTGTTTCGGCCAAATTTGGCTCGTCCCATAAGGGACGTTCGTTGTCCCATATAACAAAATACCAGTCAGACATCAAAATAGATATCACATCATATTGTAATGGTGTAAATAAGTTCAGTAGTAATGAATGTTAGCTTAGCCACATCGTATGCTAAGTAAGCTTGCGGGCTGCCATTGGTATTGTTATGTGTTCAGTCTACCAAGATTCCTTGTGTGCCAGTTCCCCATCAGCCCTTGTGTCATTGAGTGGTTAGTGTTTTGTGTGACTGTGTTTTTACGTCTGAGAAATGAAAAAAGTGAGTTTCTCGTGTTCTTGGTTCTGCACTGCATTTATAAGCTTTTTTGCAGTAAAGCTGGTAGCAAAATCCTGGAAAAGTAAACTTTCCAAATCTTCCTTCAGCAGTCGCCGTTACAATATACAGTATGTGTTGACTTACATCCGTACACACTTCGCCCCATGCGCCCTGCCTTCTGTCCCGTATTTGGACGATAGAAACGGTATTGGTCTCTCTCTCCGCAGTCGCGGTGACGCGAGCTTGTCCAGGCACGGTGGCGGGAGGCAGAGCCGATCCCAACGGACGCATTCCGTTCTCAGATGCCCGCTGCTGCGATGCGGTGCGGCGATAATGTTACTGCGAACCCGCACCGAGGTTGTGACTACGCTATCTTCCCCCAAAACGCCTCCACACATTAAAGATCATTTCTGAACGCTCGAGATATCAATCAGGGTTTCACATGATTCGATTGGCAGATAACCCGTGGCTGGAACATTGTTGTTCTCATAAAAACACCTTCTCTTCCAAGGAATCGCTGGCAGTCAACATGGTTATCAACATGGTTAAACCAGTAACTGGAGAGAACGTTCTTAACGGCTAAATATTTACTTACTATGAGGGGGGGAAGAAAAGAAAAACGACATGAATGATGAATTAATCACACTAAGGAGTAAAGAGGATGAGCGGGGACCCTCACGAGGTCTGGCTAATGTTACCGAACGTGCGTTGATGAAATGTCGGAATTAACTCCACATCACGCGGCTCAATTTGTCCCTCAGTAGCGCCGAACGTGAAGCATTTTTTCCTCGGTGACACAGCCGAAAATAGGTCAATGTCATCTAAAATAACTTCAAAACCACACCGCGCTCCTGTCAACCACGATTTCGTCACTGTGCAGTTTCTAGGGAAACCACATCCCCTCTCCTGTTCTCAAGCCGTTCGTGGAGGCAACTGTAACAACATTAATACCGAGAAAGAAAGAAAACAAGAGCCTGACCTCCTGTAATAACCGGCAGGGTTATAACAAAGACAGACATTTTATTAGCTGAATGATTTAGGGCCCGAGGTGCCTCAGTGTGTTCACTGATCAGAAATCACCTTGGGGGCGGGTCTATGAGAAAATAGCACTCAGAAAGAGTGTTTGTTTGAGCACACCTCATACCAGCCTATGCGCTCAGCTTGTGTCCTTGGTACATCCGGCTGAACGTTAAGAAAGAACTTTACTTGGTGCCTTTTTCTCCATGAAGCTAAATAGCTTTGAAGCTCCAATTAAGATCTTTATGTTTAACGATTATAATGAAGGTAAACCACAGATCATTTGTTCCAGAGAAGAGCCCCAGGTGCCTTTAATTTGCCGTTTTATTTTAGTTACATCAACCACATTTATGTCAGCCTCCTGCTCGCTCCGGTGGTCTAATTTGACTGGCTGTGACCTTTGTCCATGTTGCCTGGATGAGGGAGATGAAGGCCTCTCTTTCTCTCCGCATCTCTCCCCCTCCTCTCTTCTAACCTCTCTCCCGATCTATCCCCCTTCTCTCTCATCGTGTCCCTCAACTTTCCGCCCTGCACTGCAGACAGCAGGAGCAGGAAGTGTGCCAGTGAGAAAGAGGATGAAGATCCTTTGTTTGTCGTAAAATACGCAGCTTCTGAAAAACCTTACCCACAACATTAACACAGGGTTCTCACACCAACTCAAGGGCTTTTCAGGTCATTTCAAGGTTCCGTTCCCCAAAATTTAAGTAGCAGTACATTCGACTATATATTACTGCACACCATCAATACATCAATACATAAATGGCCTCAATATCCATATCAGCTGACAGTTCCAATCAACTCCTTTCAACCCCAATACAAACTCCAACCATTTTGATTAGAATGTGAATTCTGATCCAGGAAGTTTCTAAGGGCAACATTTCTATAAATTGTGTTAAAAAATACTGAATGTACTCTCTGTCAGAAGTGTCATTTTCAAGAATTTTCAAGTCACTGATTAAAATTTTTCCAGACATGAGGACATTCAAGGATTTTTCAACGCGCTTGGGAACCTTGTTCAGAGTGGAGAAGGAAGACAAAATGAAAGCCTGTCTTTCAACGTTCAAGGAAAACGATGCAGTGTCCCTCAGAGCAGGGCTTATCAGCACCCAGTGCTAACCATCACCCCCGTCTCCTACAGCCGACGCTAACCATTCCCCAGGTCTCTCCGCATGTGCGTCGCAGTCAGTGGGCCACCGGGAGCCTAACAGCCACAGAGGAAGGAAGGCAGAGCCCACCTACACACGCAGTCAGTGAGAGTGAGCGCTGTACGGCCACTCCGACGAGCAGCGTGGTCAGTGCGCGGCCCGGGGCTTTGGCCATCGCTGTCGTTTATCCTGACCCAATTACAAACCCCTCCGGTGCTCCTGCAGGGCCTTTCCCCATAAAGCCGGCAAACTCCCTCCCGAGAGGGTGGGATCAGACGGCCCGCCGTCGGCAGCCGGTCCAAATGAAGAACCTGCTGATGTTCCCATCGCCCGTCTCTGCCCATCGCCCCTCCGGTGGTCACTCCAAAGATACGGGCCGGCGGTGAATAACCCGAGAGCATGGCTTTACCTTAATCACTGGGTACGTCCCACCCGATCAATCGCGCTCGGAGCCGCGCCACGTCCCGGCTGCCATGAATAATTACAGCCTCGGTTAGCGCCGTGCTTCATTAATAGCGGTCGGGGACACGTCTCGCGCGGCGTTCAGCGATTGTAAATTTCTTAAAAAGACGTGCGCCGCACTGCGGGCCCCGTCGGAGGCAAGGGCACCCTGGGACACGGCGGCTGCTGCCGGCACTGTTAGCATAATGGTTAAGGAACTGGGCTTGTAACGCAAAAGTTGCAGGTTCGATCCCAGGTGGGGCACTGCCGTTGTACCCTTGATCAAGGTACTTAACCTGGATTGCTTCAGTAAAATATCCAACTGTATAAATGGATTGTATGTAAAGAAATGTGAAACTGTGTAAGTCGCTCTGGATAAGAGCGTCTGCTAAATGCCTGTAATGTAATGTAATGTAATGTAATGTAATGTCGAGGTGGGGGCGGTGTGATTGGGCGGCCGGCGTTGTGCCATCCTTATCCCCCTGGCTGACACTGATTGGTTAAAGCTGATTGAACAGACACTAGTTATTCCTGCAGTTACTGTCCTAAAAAGTGACAGGCCTAATATACATCACCTGTCCACCAGAAGGTCAAGTCCAGATGTCTAAGGTACTGGAGTCCCAATTCATCTGACAAGCAGGGACGCAGGGACACCAAAACGAGACGTACTTCTCCAAACACTTGGGAGACTCTCTTGGAGACTGACTAATCCATGTACGAGTCTCCATTTTATCCTGTAGACTGAACGATAAGTTCCAGACACCTCTTTCTGCCTGTGACGTGTGCAGACTCACTGGTGGCTACCGTATCTGAAGAGAGCGGCGAGAGCGAGAGACAAAGGGTGTTTAACGAGGAAAAGTGCGATATCGAGTGAGAGCGCTCCCTCTCTGACCCCCTCCCACTACAGGGGGCTTTGAGGCAGAGGGACGGACATCAGAGGTTCCCTCATCACATTATTCATACTAAAGAGTTCATATTCAGCCCTATCTAACAGCTCCGCCGGCAGCTCGCTACCTCCCGCCCCTGCTTCGCCCGAACAAAATGGACAAAGACGCTTTTTTGTTACAAAAGCCGCTTTGCGGCTCCGCGAAGCCTCCGTGGCCTAAACCGGGGCGAGAAAAAAAACCTGAAGAGCCTCTTCCTCTCTGAAAAGCCGCTGTAAATTCAGATCGTTAAAAGTCCCGTCAGGAGCTGAGCGCCCCCCGGGCCTCAATGCTCTGGACCCAAATCCAACACGTCCCCCCCCGTCTCCCCCTGGTTTGAATTGTGTCTGTCTGCCTCCTCATAATGGGCACATTTTGATCACGCATAAGCAAAAAAATAAATAAATCAGTCTCTATTAAGTTTGGCAGATCGTGACTTAATTTTCAAGAGGCAAAGAACACATTTGTTTTTTTTTTTTAAGAAAGGCAGACATTATTTAATCTAATTATTCATGGGACTTATCTGATCAAGTTCCGCTAGAGGAATGATAAAACGGTACGCATTTGAAAACCCGTACAGCTACTTGGGGAAAACGTGCTGTGTGGGACGCTAAGTCGATATATTGAATTTGGAAGTGGGCCCCCTAGAGGGTGTGAAGTGAACATCCTTTCTGTTTTTCCCTCCTTAAACAACAGAGAGGAGCGAGGCCCCATGGGTGTGAGCGGCGGTTCAAAGCGGCCTGGCTGCTGCGCATGGTCACAAATCCCTTCGCGTGTTGACCCGATAAAAAAAGAAACAGTCCTTTTGTCTTTGAAAGGCAACTTTTCCCGGACTCAACTTTCTCAGCAGTGTTAGGGCTGGAGTGTGTGTTGGGGGGAGCGGGGGCGAGTTGGGGTGAGAAAACCCCAGGAGAGGCCACACGGGGGCGTGTTGGACGCTTTGAAGCCCAAGACCTCCCGCTCCGCTCCGCGGGAACGGGCCGCCTTTGAAACGACGGCGGGGCCCGGAATCCAAGTGGGCCAGGAACGCCAGCGAGAGGAACCTAACAAAAGTCATACATCAAAGCTAAACAGAAGGGGGCCGGAGCGAGGAAGTCAAGGCCTGGGGGGGGAGGGCTCTTACCTTGTACACCTGTCCGTACGTCCCGTTTCCCACCAGCTCCACCAGCTCAAAGATCCCAGCGGGGTCCTGGGAGAGGGGAGAGAGGGAGAGAAAGAGAGAGGGGAAAGAAAACTGAGTGAGAGAAGGACGGAGCATCACACCAGCGACAGAGGGTCCGAGCAGGCCTTCTCCAGCCGGTGCGAGAAGAAAAGCACAAAGTGCACTTTCCAAACGGACACGAGGGGCATTCTCGGCGGGTTACAAGGCCCACGCGACACCACAGCAGCGGGGCGAGGGAGCTCAAAATGAATTTCCAAACCGCTCCTTGTTCCACCGCTAATCCGCTGCCACGTCAGGCTAATCCTTGGTACCGATGTCATGCAAACTAAGATTTGATTATGCTCACTGTAAACAGCTCCTGGGAGCTTTTCCAACTCCGCCAGCCCTCTCTGTGAGTTTACTGTAAGGCAGCACAGCTAGCGGCTTACATTAAAAAAACTGCACCACTGACAGTCCATCATTACTCATGTTGTTCCTGCCTGTGCTGTTGGTACCATCGCTGTCCTAATGTCAATCTGTTCTGATGCCTCACGAAAGACACAACATTATCAAGGTTTACATGCAGGCCTAAGACGCAACGCCCTTCTGTATTTTCTTACCAGGTTTTGGCAGAATAATGTCAGATTTGGCTTATTCCACACTACATAGTTGTCATGTGTTGGCCTGGTAGTTCCGCTCTGCTAACCGAATAGACCGATCTATATTCATCTGCTGCCGTTGTCTGGGAGTAGCACGGCAATCCTGCGGAAAAAACGTTTCGCGACATTGCAAGTGACTTTGTGTAACTTCCCTCCGTTCAGACTTTGCCTCGGGATATTAAGATATTAAGCCTATTAAGCCCTTTAGAGTTTAGAGGCAGTTTAGACTTTAATCATTTTAATGTTAGTCAACTACTCTGTCTCCAGGGCGTGTACTGCGAAATGAGTCCCAGCACAGTCACACGGGCCTTTAACTGGAGCTTCAGAAAGGGGCTCCGGACCATGACTGAGTTCACTGGGGAGTGCAGGGCTTCAATTTAACCTAATTAACCCCTACTGTAGGAGATTTATCAGCGTTCAGAGACGCGCAGAATGGAGGAAAGCCAATCCTTATCGGCGGTCTCCGTGCGCGCTGGATCTTGCCTGCGTTTCACTGGAACGCAATCGCTTACGACCCACGGCTCATGCGCAGTGTAGCGCCAACGGCTGTGGAGTGCTCGTTTTAATAGTGTGCGCAACCAACACCAACACCAAACTGAAACCTCTATAGTGTGAATTGCAATGCCACTGCATACGAAGGTAGTCGTCATTGTTGCCGATTGGCTGAGAGAGTGTGGGGGCGGGCCGCGACCTGAAAACAACAGGCAGGAGCGGCGTGAGTGGAGACAGAGGCAGAGCACAGGCCTCACAGCCAATCAGAGGACAGCAGTAGGAGCAGCTTTACCTCGAGCTCTCCGTCTGCTGCCTCAACCGCCCCCACCCTCACCCACTTTGCCATCGATCTCTTCAAAACATCAAGGAAGATCGCATGAATCTTATATGAATTATTAATTTCGAACTACAGGAGATATGCTCTGTAAGTCCCATTTAAAAAATGTAAAAAAAGAATTCAATCAATACAAGCAAAAATATGAAATAGCATTTGGGGAAAAACATCCATGTCAACATATTTCATTTGCAGTGCAAATTCCGAGCGGGAGACCCCTGCAATATTCTGCAGAAGCGGAGAAAGTCCGACATAATTAAATCAAACTCAGAGCCGCCACTCATCGGACTGGATTAACCGAACCGCGAGCAGTAAATTCAGACCTGCTGGTCCGACATAAACACAATATACATTTATTTTCTAAAACACGGGCGATGAGCTCCTTTGACGCGCGCCAGATCTGATTCAGGAGCACGGCGGCGTTCGGCTCCGCCGCAGGGCTCCGCCTGAAAAACAGGGCCGAGCTTTACAACGGCGACTCCACCGAGAACTCCGTCGCTCCGTCGTGAACGATTTCTAAAAGAGGCGCTGCAGTTCCCTCCCCGGCAGCGTAGCGGGTTTGCATACTGGAGAGCGGGGAACCAGTTGGGACAGTGGAGAGATTTCCATTTCGTTCCAGAGGCTTTTCTCACCCCGACGAGAGCGCATGCCATTCCCCTTCTCTAATGCGCGAGCTGTAAACGGACACTCGGGTCTCCAGCTCCCTGCAAAACAACTCACATTTCTCCTCAACGTCCATGTGCCTCCAGAGCACACACAGGTGGCTGCTCCAAAAAAACCTGAGCCCTTTATTTGTTCCACTGAAATGTTTGTGTTTGTTACAGAATGCATCGGAGCCCGGGTGCATTTGATCCCAGCGTTGCTCCCGGCTGCCACGGCCCCCAGATGAGTTACTTCTGAAACTCGACGTCGTGCCAATTCCGTTTGTTAGCGGCAGCGCAAGGCTGGCGCTCTCGGGTGAAACGGTCACAGAGTCAAACCCCGCACTGTAAAACCTGAGACACCACTATGTCTACAGTTTAACAACGAGTCTGGAGTGTACTGTTATGCATTCGGGTGAACGCGACGGGTCTTTAAAGAATGAGCGACGGCAAATGTGATTTGTGAATGTACAGGAGAGATCTGCAAGAATTCGGAGAGTGAAGGAGATGTGGGACAATTAAGATGCCACAGAAAAGATTTCAAATGAACTCGTGTTCATGGCCATAACAACAAAAGGCTAACTTTTCGACAGGGACACCTACTAAAAAAGGCAAGGCAAGGCGCATCGTATTCGATTTTACATTTACATTTTACATTTTACATTTTAGGCATTTAGCAGACGCTCTTATCCAGAGCGACTTACAGTTTACATTTACATTTACGGTTAAAGTTAGACTTTAGCACTGCGACGTTCCAGTTCGGATCACGGAACTGAACAGCGAACGCAGATCCCGAGGTGTCAGATGGCCAAGTGCCAAGGCCCCCCTCGCACAGACCTGAGAGGGCACAAACGGCCCTCTCTCTCTGAATTCCTGCCCACGCCGTTGCTACGGCATTCCAACGGTAGCTGCCGTTCACGTCTCCAAGGAGCGGAGGCATGTTCACTCTCCCTTTGCTCCTGCTGTCAAACCGGCACTCCTAAATCTCCAACCTCACCAACTCCCACACCAAAAATCACTGGAAGGGCCAGGGGCGACTCGGGACAGGGGGTAGACAAAATGATGGAAACACCAAATGAAAAAGGACTCGTATTTTGAAGTGAGCTTCCTCGAAGCTGATATTTATGGTAGGGCTGCTGTTCAAACACCGCTTGTAACCAAGGCCAATGCGCAACAATGCCTAACCTAGTGCAATGAGCACAAAACCTGGACTTGTGAGCAGTGGAGAAAAGTAATATAGTCTGTTGAGTCTTTTTACTCTTTTTCCTACATCTGGACTGGTTAATATTTGGAGAAAGCCCAAGGAAGCCTTCAACCCACATTGTCTGTTCCCAACTGTCAGACATGGTGGTGGATCTGCTACAGTATGGGCAGCCATCTCGTGGGAGTGATTGGGTCCAATTATTCCCATTATTACGGCCAAGGAATACAAAGCCAATTTAGGCGACCAGGTGCATCCTATGGTGCTAACATCAAGATGTTTCCATATTCAAGATGATAACGCCCCCATAAACACTGCGAAATGGATAAAGAGTGGTTTCATGAACACCAGGATAATGACAAACATCTTCCATGGCCTCCCCAGTCACCAGATCTAAACAACATTGAACCTTTATATGAAGTTCTGGAACGATGGAGTACATTTCCGCCGTCTTCATGTCTCAAAGAACTGGAGGCTTTCCTTCTTGGAAAATGTTCCAATATCCCATTAGAGTTCTTACAGTTCTGTTCTGAAGGAAACTCCTTAGTTAATAAATATTCATATATTGTGTTCATTTTTATTCTATAACTCTGTCTGTTCCTGCATGTATGTGTATATGTACACACACGTGTGTGCGTTTGTGTATATGTATATATGTATATATGTATGTGTACGTGTAAACGTGTCTCCCTCTCGGTGTCTGACAGGGCTGTCAGTGTTCCCCGCGGCTGGGCCGCCATGTAAGCGGGCCGTGTTGTTGTGAGGGAGCGAGCGATGCGTGTCCGCCTGTCGCGTGTCCTTCCCGCTCCGCCTGTCAGCCCGCCGAGCCCAAGAGCACGCTCCAGCTAATGGAGGGGCCCCGTCAGCACCCGAAACAGACACGGGCCTGCTGCGCCCGCCTTGGGCAGGCCTCTGACGCCTCAGTGCCGTGACAGTGTTATAACAGTGTTATAAGGCTGCCCTGTTACCGGCTCGGGTGGGTGTGTTCGGTGTTCTGCTTACTTGCCCGTACAAATAAAGGGCGGTCTGCCCTCACTCTCTCGCTCATGTTTCATAACCTGGTGAGCTTTTTTTATAACCTGGTGCGATTGGCCATTAGCCCCTACGCTCAGCAGACCCCATAATTGGCCCTCCATGCATAACACTTACATCCCACCCCCCCACCCCCCTCACTTCCATATCGAATAAAAAGCTGACATAAACAAATATCCCCCTGAAAGATCCTCTCCAAACACAAACACAATGGGGAGAGGTAGCTAGCTGCTAAAGACTAAGACACATGAACATGCCAAAGTCCCTGTATGTGTGTGTGTGTGTGTGTGTGTGTGTGTGTGTGTGTGTGTGGTGTGTGTCTGTAGGTGTGTGGGGGTTCAGTAATCACTGAGCTCAGCTGGCATGGAGAGCCCGGGATTACAGGGAGCGTCGACCATTAAAGCGTTTCGTTGGCGATGCCCTAGTTCCAATAATGACCCAAAGGCTCAGGGATAAAAATATCACTATTCTCATTCATTCTTTATGGGCTAGAAAGGAGAATGAATTTCAGAGATTGCTTTCTGTTTGTGTGTGTGTGTGTGTGTGTGTACACACTGGATGGGAAGCCTGAGAAGGTATTTACAGCATGACTTCCTGTCATTCATATGCAGACGGAGACCGACAGACAGGACTGCATAAATGCATAAATACATAGATACACAATGCATAACGCATGCAGTGTGTGACTCATGCTCTGACCGCATGGACACACTCTCCCAGGCTGCACCACACTGAGTCAGAATCTGGTTCCCCATCACAGAATCAGGCTGGATTTAGCCTATGTACCATCACTACCTTTCATCCCATTACCAGGAAGTGACATCATGACTTATGTCTGCAGGAGGACCGCGGTCACACCCTGATCACTGGCACCCGGGCTGTGTTTGGCGGGTGGGTGGGGTGGCCCCCTACAGCTCCTGGTGAAGACAGCCCTTTTAATTGCCGGCTGTTTCTGGATTACAGATCAGCTGTGGACTCAAGCAATCTCTCAAAACACGCAAACACACACTCAGGCACATGTGCATGCATGCACAAACGCATACACACATACACACAAACAAACATGAACAAACATACACACGCACAAACATGCACACACGCACAAACATGCGCACACACACACACACACACACACACACAAATATACACACATGCACAAACACACACAAACATGCACACACATACACACGCACACACACACTGAAACATGCACACACGCTCGCACAAACACACACACACACACATTCAAACAAACAAACACACACCCCCGCACACAAAAAGCACAACCACTGTGACTCACCGTGGTGCGGGCCAGTCCCACAGTTATGATTTGACAGACTTTGAATGCGTCGTGTTTTCGGCTGGCTCAGCTGATGCTGACTCACTCCCATGAGGGGAAAGGCCCAGCATGACATCTGGCATCAGGTGGGACCCGCTTCCGTCCATTCGTCATCTCAACCCTGCCCCATAAACCTTACACAACTCAGAGAAAACTGGGCCAATCAGGTGTGCCCTGTGCTCAACTGCACCGGCCATCCCTGATAATTGCACAGCGTCATGGCAGCCCTGAGTTTTGGCGTTTATTCAGGGCATGAATGTAACAGGAGCAGGTAAAGTGTTATTAAGATGGGATGGGCTGGGCCTCCCTCGTGGTCTAGTGGTTTCAATGTCCGACGCTGGCCACGGCGACCGGGGTTCAATTCCCTGGCCGCGCCAGAGTCGGCTCTGGCCACCAGGGCGGCAGGGGCTGTCCGCCCCAGGGAGGAGGGAGGGAAGCCGACAAGACGTTCGCTGCGCACAGGAGTGGCTCTGGGGTGCCGGAGTTACGGGCGATAGCGTAGCAAGTGCCGTCTCAGAGGAGACAATGCTTCGCCTTTGTCACTACCGGTCACAGGGCTACGGCAGCAAACTACGAGGGAGGGATTGACCTAAGAATAGCGTGTGTAATTGGCTACCAAATATTCATTTTATCCCGATTTTAAAAACGGGATAAAATCAGAAAACATGGGACGGGCTGCATAGAGAATGCCATTACCTGACACGCGATTACCCGAGAGTGCCCCAAAGAATTCTAGGAAACGAGACCCCGCACAAACGTCTTTTTAGACATTATGGGTCCACTCCCCCTACGTGAAGCTGCTTTCCCCCATGCCACCACTCTGCCCTGAGCCCCAGCGATCAATGGCCTTAATCACGGCAGTACGGAGCGTGTCTCAGAATACATATGTTATCTGCCAATCGATCTGTGTATCGCACTGGCACAAATATGTATCGGAATTTAATTGTCCAGACTTTCAATTTTAAAAGCACTTCCATTTCCCCAATTTACTGGATAAATCCACCTTTATTAAAGAGATGTCCCCATCAATTACCCCACACCCAGCTGACCCCACCATTCCTTCTCCCGTTATGTGCAAATCCCCCGTAAATAGGGGCAGTGGCCCAGGGCTGGGGGTGTTGTGGGATCTCATTGGGGCGTTGGGTGTGATGCAGGCGAGGCACCTAACCTACGAACACCGTGAACGATCCCCTACATATGATGGGCCTCTGTGTGGAGGCGTCTGCTAAAACTGCAGTGGTCCTACTGTAGGGACAAGTATCGACAACTACGAACGCCGGTAACAAAGCACAGAATGGGAATGGGGGGGTGATGATGCGGAAAGAGGCGCTGTGAAGGAACGAGAGGCGGGCGTGGTTAGAGACGGAGCCGCAGCAGAGGTGTGGTCACCGTGTGGCAGACGCAGGGCTGCGAGCCGCCGCGCAGCGCAGGTAAACACTCAGCGTCCGTCTCACTCGTCCCTCACTCTTTACTTCACAGGTAAAGTACACCACCATACAGGCTCACTGGATCTACATGCACACACGCACACACACACACACACGCACACGCACGCACACACACACACACGCACGCACGCGCACGCACAGTGAGGTACATCGAAATTGCGCTGCATTAAATACGACATGAAACAAAAGACATGGACATGGATATTTATGCAGAGGTACTTGTATTTTCTATTAATGGCCATTGGATTGGATGGCACCTTTGTGCAGAACAGTTATTTGTGAAATTCAGTTTGGTTATACACAGCCTTGCCAAGACCACACGCGCACACACACACACATGCACACACACACGCGCGCAGGCATGCACGCACGCACGTACACACATACCAGGAGAAAATGACGAGTGACGTTCCCTGCCAGGGGCGTGTCCAGTCAGAGATTCTACCCCTCTCTCTGTGATGCACTAATCACATAAAGACTATTATAGCTTTATCCGTCATATGACTCCATGACTTACTAAACACTGTCTTTTTCTTTCATCCAAGGTCACACAAAAAAAAATAAATAAATAGCTTCTATAATCCTCTAGCATATGAGCCCCTCTGAAAAATATCACTGTTAGCCAAAGTTTTAAATATTATCATACATGTTTGACATAGAGACATTAGAGATGAGATTCTAACACGATGACAATACTGCAGTCTGCTGTCTGGTGTACATGTTGGTCATGCAGTCTGGAAATACACTCGCCGATTGCGCAAAGTAAAGCTAGTAATGCAAATATCACAGTCAGAGTAGCTCTTCCATAAACAGATTATGCAGATATACTGGATTGGTGAAAATATCAGAAAGTGTGTCAGAAAACACAATTGGTGAAATGATCAATCTCAGATGTCTGAAGATGAACTGGCCTTAACAAAATATCAGTCCCGCATTCTGTAGGGAGCGTCACGTCCTGAAAATATCACATCATTCAGTAGGGACCCGAACATCTGAAAATCTGCAGCCTGGGGGACAAGTATGTACTACCCACAATGCTCTGGGGCTGCAGCCTGAAAGACATTTCTTCACCACTTCACACCATGCTCACAACCTTCCGCACTTTCGAAGTGAAGTGGCTGCTGCAATCATGCAATTTGAACACGGGACTGGAATTCCACATCACCGCGTCACAGACCAGGAGCTCCAGAGCTATCTTTTAGAACAAGGCTCCGGTCCAATACCCTGCCCCATTCATTAAAAAAGGGAAAAATTGTCAGGCAGGAAGTGGGTCAATCAGCGTCTGCCCCAGGGAAGAAGAGGAGGGGGGGATGGGTCGGGGTGGACTGAGGGCAGATTCAGGCCATTCTGTGCGATCATTCTTTGCCTTGCCAGACACAGCCCCCCAAGAGCAGGAAATGGGCCAAAATTGGTTTAAAGGCTCTCTTTCTGCAGCAGAGCGCTCTCCAGCTTCCCCCCTCTCCGCTCTCGCCGAGCGTGCTCAGCTTGCTTCAGCGCCCGACCTCACTGGAGGGCACAGCTTGCCCATAAACCATCAACGGCCCCCGATCGCGCTCTTGAGTGTCTGTAACGTTTAACAAGCTCGATGAATGGATAATGATTTCCAATCAGCGGCTGACCCCTTTGCGCTTAATTGTGCCTCGTGGCGTCGCGTCACGATGGCCCTGTTCACTCCGCGCTGAACCATTCCCTAAAATAACAAGGCAATTTGGCCACTCTAATTCATTCATTCAAATTGCGGTTAGCCTACAGCATAGCAAAAAAAGCACCAGACGTCCGTGTTAACTTAAAACGAAGTTCTCTTTGTTGTGTCTGAAGTTGACTTCATCACAGAAGAAGAACACTGCCACGGAGGCAATACCGCAAGGCGGGAAGCAGTCAGCCAGGATTTAAACTCGCACGCTCGTTAATCAGGCAGAACAATCAGAATCATCAACGAATAGCGTTAAGGTCTCTGCCTCTGTTCATACCTCAGCAGGTGATACAGCCAATCCCTCTCTCTCTGTCTGACTGCCTGCACTTCCCCAATCTGCACCAGCAGTCCTCAACCAGCAACTTGATATACCAACTTTTTCTCTCTGCGTTTCATAGGTGTGGTGTGCGTATGTCTACGCCATGTCTGTTGTATTGTCGCTGCACTGATCTCTTGCTCTAGCTGTGATTATTGTTGCCATTTGAAATGCCCATATTGTAAGTCACTCTGGATAAGAGCTTCTGCTAAATGCGTAAAATGCAATGTAATGTAATGTAAAATGTACACGTCAGTGGATCCGATACAGGATTATTCTACAGCTTAAATAATGTAATGTATAAAAACGTATAATTATAATTTATAATTGTAGCTGCAAACTTCAGTCAACTGAAATGACTTGACTGCTGAGATTGTTATCTCAAGGACAAACTCAAAGCCTTTGGGGGCCTGCGGTTGAGGTGCCCTGCGGTTTCGGTGAATGTGTCTTTCTCCGGCTCCCAAGATCAAATATTCAAATCATCCGACCAAAATGATTTGTTGTTTTGTTTTGGCCCGCGAGCACAGTTTGAAACTCCACCTCTGTGTGAACAACGACTCGCCGTGACAATATCTGCATTCACTTGCACTTTGGGGTGAATAAGAATCACGTCCATAAATCATCTGGTAATTGAGGCAAGGGGCTGGTGTTCTTTTTACTACCGATTTGCCCATAGATCTGTGCTTGGGTAAAAAGAATAAAACTGACCTTTTCTTCGTAGTTGTTTAAATGAAGAAAACTGCTAGGTGTGTTCACATGGTCTACAAGATGTATGGTCGTTGGTGATCGGCAGCGTTGTTCAACGCGCGGACGGCATGAGCTGTGAGGGTTGCGTTTCGCCAGGGCGTGAAAACAGGGTTCAGAGCCCCCTAAAATAACACACCCAGAGCCAGGACAGCACTGTTGGACAGGACTGGACTGGACTGAATCTTTGCAAGCGCAGCACCCGGACACGGCGCTGTCCAAACCCACGAGAGCGCGCGAGCGAGGCGGAGCGGGGATGGGGCCAAACCTGCAGCAGCCCGCGGGACGCCGTGCACTTCCTAGCAGACTGGAGCGGGCGTCGCTCTTCCTCTGCAGCGCAGCACGGACCTTCTGTCGGTTCGCACCGAGGTGTCGGGAGCTCAGCTGGTCTGCTGTGAAACTGGGAGAGATGCCTGCCCCACACAGGGGCAGGGGCAGGGGGACTGGATTTTTGGTGTGTGGGTGTGTGTGTGTGTGTGTGTGTGTGTGTGTGTGTGTGTGTGTGTGACAAAATCTGGAGCCAGGGCAGGGCTCAATCCCAAGTCAGGTGACGAGGTGTCACGCGTCTCGCATGTTGGCCCGGCGCACCGGGTCTGGCGCAGCCTTGAATGGCTGTCCCCCAGGCTTGGCCGGGCCCATTATGAATGGGAGATGGGATCTGCAGGGAGGTTTATGGCCAACCTTGTGCTATATGAGAGAGGAGGGAATATGGACGAAGCCTGCGCTAATCCCCATGTCCTGCTCAGAGTGAGCCCTGCCAAGCCCTGCTCACAGGCATAATATCATACACACACCAATGCACATATATGCAGTGCTCTCAATACAATTCAAGCACTATTACAGTGAAATGTAGCCAACCCACGCATTTTCACACATATACACATGCCATAAGCCTACTTACTGATGCTCACAATGCACAGGCTAACTCATGCATATACACTGACAGCACACAAAGACTAAAGCACCCTAGAGCTGCCTTTCTTTCAACCCCTTTACCTCCAGCTGTCAGTGCCTGACTAGTATTATCCGAGCATGGATGGTCTTTTTGACAAACCAGAAAAAAAGCGGAGACTCTGTCAGTACAACCAATTGTAACGTATAAATTGTCCTTTCCACACACAGGGAAACTCCCCATTCTCCTGTTGTGTACATAACAGGGGGTGACAGTGCACAACACCACTTCTCCAACCAAGCTGATATTTGACTGAACAATACTGGACGCACGGTTTTAGCCTACATTCTTTACGACCGCGTGAGTATCTGAGGAGTAGCGACTTCATGTCTGTGCTAACAGAGCACATCTATCAATTTGAAGATACTGCTTTTCTTTTCTTCTTTTTTTCTTTCTAGTGCCCGCCCTTACGGCCTCCCGCCTGCCCGCCAACAAATTCCCCAAGACCCGGGCTACATAACCACGGGCAGCCGCTCGTTTCCCGGGGCGGAAAGACTCGGACGAACTCGCTGAACCTCTAGAACTCTAGCGCACCGCCACTTGTTCGAAAAAGACGCGACTGCTTTGCCTCACAGTCAGACCCCCTACCCCTGCTGCAGACCACCCCCTTGCTCTGCATTTATAGCGTTTTTAATATTCATATCCCAAACGCTGACATGCTGCTGAGCTGCTACAGTACTTAAGCATCAACGCCACCCCAAGATGTCTCACCGCTGTGAGTGTCCAGCTCAGTCATGCGCTAGCACTTGGACAACGTCTGCAGGCATATTTAGGTGAAGCCAGGGTCCACTGGTAGAGTGTGTTCAAGTACACATTTGTCATCATTACGATATGCCAAAACTTCAATCACAGGGTCAGCTGGACGAGCAACAGCAGCCAGGGTAAAGTCGATACCGCATTACGCTATGATCATCATGAGTTTGACCTAATTTCAAAGTTTGCAGAGGCACATATGAGAGACGGTGTGGTAAGCTATAATGCGGAGACACAAACGTTGACCCGCCACACCTCACCCAACATGCACGAAAACATGAGCCAGAGGGATATTGATTAACTGAATATTCTACAATAAGATCCCTCCATTACTCAGACCAGTAAGCTAAAGCCAAATTCTTGTTCACTGAAAAACAACTTTTTTTTTTTTTTTTTTAGATCTTTCTCAATTCTTCTTCATAAATATTCATGAAGTAGAGTCTAAGTACCCTGCACGTAACAGATAATTAATTGGTATTATTAATGATCCAGCCCGAGAGAGTGTGAGTGAATTTAGGTCATTTTTACACCAAATGAACAGGAGAGTTTTTTTCAGTGCTTTATTGGAAAGGGTGAGCAATGAGCAGGGATCGATCACTCAAAAATCAGATGTTAAAAGCATAGAATATTCTATTATCGAAGTGCACATCCCGGCTCCCGCCGGCACCCAGCCTCCCCTGGGGCAGGCACCAGACAGCGTGTGTCCAAATATGGCGCATCTGTGCTGTGAGTGGGGGTGGAGGGGGGGTGCTGTGCCGGCGTGCCCCCCTAAGCTGGCACGAGTGCGAGCTCCGCTTCTGGGTGACCTAGTTTCCCGCGTGCATCTAAGGACCTGGGAGCACAGCCGGCTGGCCACCTCAGCCATGCACACACACGCACATGCACGCACGCACTGATAAACACACACGTCCTTATGAGCAAACGCACAGGCAGACAGAAATGCACACATTTCATGTGTATGTGTCTGACTGTCTGACACACACACACACACACACACACACACTTACTCCCACACCCGTGCACATACACACACACACACAAACACATTTGTACATCAACTCCCAAACAGAATGCATTATTTACCATGCCAGAAATGTATAGAAACCAGACCAACATGGCTCTACAGTTACATGTGCATGTTAAACAGAACATTTAAATAGACAAATTACCAAATTGAGATTTCCCAGGAAAAAAAGGAACGTGATTACCATACCCCAGGGTGACCACAGTTAAAAACTGCTCCCTCGGTCTCCAATGATCTGAGATCAGCGCTCAACCTCTCATCCACTGCCTTCACCGACTGACCGCTGGTGTAGGATCAGTGGCAACTGTCTTAGGGTGCAGAGAGAGAGGTGGGGAGAGTTCCTAACCGCAGGAGGGCAGCCATATTTGGGCCATTCCTTGACGGATTTCCCCTACAGCACGTCTCCGGTACTGTCGCTCAGGCCGTGCACACCGCGCCACACACTCCCCCGTGTTAGACGTGTTAGACGTGTTATGGACGCGCGGCATCAACGCTGTCTGCTTGCGGGCAAATGCCTGCCTGACGACAAACATCCAACCAGGGGCATGCAAAGCGCTCTGCCGAAACTTGAGCGCTTGCCTCTGCAGACGAGGCCACCCACATAAAAACATACCCGCTCTCCAGTCGTCCAGAACAACTCCTCGAAGGCCTATCAGGCGCTGGATCCAGAAACAAACAGCCGTGCCTTTGAGTCATCGCGACGTCCACCTCGGCTCAGCGGCTGGAGCGAAACAGAGCAAGGTCGCGGCGCTGCTTGGCTCTTTGCAGACAGGCCACACTGGGTCGGCCTTAAAGAGGCAGACCTCCTGCCCGTGATCTGGTGTCATTTCTCCCGTCTGTCGGGACGAGAACAAGCGCATCCAAACCGATGACTGTTGGACGCCAATGTCAGGCAGGCCCGGTTCTACGAGGGTGCAAAAGAGTGCATTGCACCCGTAGATTAATATTTTGCACCCTCAGTTGAATACTGTAATAAGACTTTTGAAGAGCACTGAAAATTGTCTGCGCATTACGTCCTTGCAAGCTCATAACACACCCAGCGGGCGGCATTCTTTGATCTTGCCTCATGCATTGTCACGTGCCATTTGTCTGGTGTAAGATCATTTTTACCTACCGACCTACCGTAGTCAACTTTTTAGTGTGCGAGACCAGTTTGCAAATGGTTAGCTAGGCGTAGCTAACGTAGCTAGCCACAACATCATAATGGATATTCTCAAATGGTTGCAGCAGAAGCCGAGCACCAGCAACACCACCGCCGCTGCCACCACAGCCAAAGACACAGAGGCAGACTGAGCCAGACAGCACAGTGTGCGCTGCGGCTAGCTACTAGTGCACCCCCACTCATTTCAGATGCACCCTTGGTGATCTTGTTCTGGAACCGACCGGGAGGATTCCATCAACAGGAGTGGGTGAGTGTACAACAGTCAAGGGTAAAGTGTGGGGTGGGACAAGGGCAGGCTGCGCATCCACATAGCCCCGGACTAGGCCTAATACTTCTCAAGCGCCTATTTACAACGCCTCGGGCACCTGCAGAGCTACGTTTCAACAAAGAGCTTTGTGAGCTGGCAACGTTTCTTTAATATCCATTTCCATGGAAAGGAAAATATCAAACCTTCGCTGAGGCGGCAGCCACAACGGATTGCAAAAAAAGAAAAAGAAACGCTCAAGGTTATCAAGCGGTAATCTTTTCCATCCTTTGCTTTTTCTCCGTTTGGCCGAACGGTCTCTGTACTCGCGCAGGGAGGGGACAGTTCCGCCCGCTTCCCGTCAGGCTACTGCGTCGAACCGCACACGGGGGTAATTGGCTTAGAGGGGGGTACACCAATGAGAATCTAAACCGCCGCCTGGTGCCCTGGCTCCTCCTGACTGTAGCTGTTGAACAGTCCTTGATCGGAGACACCTGTCCTGCAAAACCAAGCACAGCCCTGGAACCCATTCAGAGAGAGTCCCCTACACCGAGAATCAACACCATCTGGAGGTCATTCATGGGTACAAACACTTTCACACTGGTCCTCTACAGATCTCTCTCTCTCATATACACACAGACACAGATTACATATAATATATACATGTACAGGTAAATGCCAAAATAAAGGAAGCAAGGAAAAAATGATGGGTTCTGGTGGCTCTGTTATGGTGTGGGGTGCATTTTCCTGGCATGGTTTAGGGCCACTCAACCCCTTAGAGGGACCAATATATACAAAGCCTGAGTGAATACAATTCTGGGTGATCACCATCATCCTATGGTGAAGCATTTCTATCCTGATGGGAGTGATTTCTTCCAGAATGCCCCCATCCACAGGGCATGAGTGGTCACTGAATGGTTTGATGAACATGAAAATGATGTAAACCATATGCCATGGCCGTCTCAGTCACTAGATCTCAACCCAACTGAACACTTATGAGAGATTCTGGATCTGTGCCTGAGACAGCATTTTCCACCACCATCAACAAAACACGAAATGATGGAATTTCTTGTGGAAGAATGCTGTTGCATCCCTCCAATAGAGTTCCAGACACTTGTAGAATGTATGCCAATGTGCATTAAAGCTGTCCTGGCAGGTCATGGTGGCCTAACGGCCTATTAAGACACTTTATGTTGTTGTTTCCTTTATTTTGGCAGTTACATATTTATACAGTATATATACACACATACATACATTTATAATGTGAAGAATATCCACCATAAACAACTGCACAATGTCATTTCAAGTACACACCTATGCCTATAGCGTTTTTAAATGTCTCATTTTGTGTTGTCAAAACACTATTGCTCAAAAGCAAGTGATAAAACCTTGTGCCTTTTAACTCGACTGCATTTTATCCCCTTTGATCGAATGTGCCTCGCAGCGCTCCATCAAATCTAGGTCATCAATCTCGCGTGCTCCTCAATAATGTGCCACAAACTTATTTAATTGCATCGCATCACAATCTGCCCACCACAATGAGAGGTGATAGGCCTAATGTTGCATAACGCGTGTTCTGAATAGGACCGCCTGCCACACAGAGCTCCCATGCAGTATACATCACTCAAACACCGCTGTCAGCGCTGAGCGGCGCATCTAGCCACAGATCGCAAGCCCATCAAAAGACTTCGAGGTGAATTGGACAGCCAGTGCATTACGGAGCGAGGCGTGTGCAAACAAAAGAACCGCACTTCATAACGCCGATAGGTACAGTACGGGCATAGATGGTGTGGAAACGAACAGAGGCTACACAAACCGACTATATACAGTGCAAAACGCGCGGACAGGACAAAGGGAATGTTAAACAGCACACACAGTTCAACTAAAAAGGGGCACAAAATAATGTGGTACTCGGGACTGCGACAGGATATTAATATTTTGATGTGATTCTTAACAATCGGTTCACACAACACCACCGGACCAAAACCGCAAGGCATAAATTAAACGTTCATTGTCTATCAGGTAAATTATGTATATCTGAATTGAAGAAAAAGTACTACTGCATGAGTATTCCATAGCTAGATAGCGGTTCGACTTCGCATTGGACGTGCCGCGCGGATGTACGGATAGCGACAGCAGCTGGCCACACAATCGACTCCTTTATATTAGTAATACGTTACAGGCTACGGCGACCGTTAAAAGCTCATAATGCAGGGCGAGGAAGTGAGCTTTACAGTTTAAAACTGTGGCTTTGTTTGACGGCACCGACTTCATTTTATTCAGTAGTTACGAAAATAACTGAACTGCAACCTCAAAAGTAGGTGACCACTTACAGTAGTATATATTTACATACAGATACAATTTCAAATGTTAAATGTAACACACAAAAACGTTAACTATGAGTGAACATAAAATTAAACAACAATTTGGAGTGTGTTGTTACATGGTCAACAAAATAATAAAATAACCGAGCCGAGAAAACAAAAATCTAGTAAAAAGCATACTTTTGTTGCGGCTAATTCCGCTGAATTCTGTTTTCTTATTAAACCGCACAAATTTAATCGGTATATTTAAATGATTTTCCTGCCAGCGGCTCCATCGGCTCGTGCATCTGGCCCCGAGCGTGCAGCACGAGCTTGGTCAGGTGCACAGCGTTCACACATCAGCCCCATTTTCTTTCTCCTCACTGGGAGACAAGCAAAAAATCGCGGACAATTTCGTCGGCTTTCTCGTCTCAACTTACCCTCAGTGCAGAGAGGTCTAT
The DNA here is from genome assembly GCA_029706075.1 of Aldrovandia affinis. NCBI lineage: Eukaryota > Metazoa > Chordata > Actinopteri > Notacanthiformes > Halosauridae > Aldrovandia > Aldrovandia affinis. The sequence continues at coordinate 7,300,012 of JAINUG010000030.1, read as the reverse complement.
TTCATCCAGACTTCGAGCCGGAGAGTCGCTCGCCATGTTTAGTTTACCAATAGAATACAGTATAAAAGAAATAGCTAGAGCCCCCAAAAATTATAGACCAGACCAAAATCCCTTCGGTCACTGGTCTGGATCTCCTCGGTAGTAACAATTCCCACCGAATGGTGTATATGAAGATTAAGAGGCAAAAAAATAAAGAAAATCCCTCTCGATATCTGACAATAGCAGTATAATGCAACGGCACTGCAACGCTAACAGAATTTCATTGATGCATATAGGAAGAGCATGTTTTGCATCGTCTACACGCCGCTTGCACTAAGCGTACGCTCCAATGACATAGGGCAGCGAAAGCACACAGATAACAGATCTGCAAAATAGTGTCAATCAGAGTTTTCCGGGAGTGGTTATGGCTAGGGGCGGGCACATGCCAACAGACACGCCCACAGCCACCACCGCTGTGTGTACGGACAGCGGGACAGTTACTAAACTCCTTAGAAGAAACTTCCCATTGTAAGGGGTATTAAACCTCTTTCGTTGGAAAGTACAGAAACGCCTTCTTACTGCAACGTACATATTCTCGATAGGTAAGTAAATAATCGCTCTAGCACAAAGTAAGGAAGCATTATTCCCAAACGAAGCTACCCAAGAATCCTGCATTTTGTCATGTAACTTTAAGCAGTTTTTTAATATATATTACCATCATAAAAAATATATGGTCCTGATTTATAATGTAGGCTACCCCCTTTTTATAGGCAATTTGTAATTAGCAGTTGTGCCTTTTGAGTCACCACTAAGCCACCTGAATCAGCTCATGGAGCACTCACCTGAGAGCCAGTGACTATTTTACACATGCTGCTAGTTTTAGATTTTTAAACCAAACTGAGTTTGGCTCCTTACTGACTATAAAAAAAGCCAACTGCCATTCTGCAACACACTCATAACACACACTTTGTGTTAAAACAGCCATATTTGTGTTTTGTCAGTGACAAGTTTGTTGTACCATGGCAGGTGGCAGGTTGGTATATATATATATATTGGCTTTTCTCAAAATACACATTCTTGTGGGCTTTTGTTTTTGTTTTGACTGTGTGATGTTACACATTTGCCTACATTAAGACAGATTATGTGGCTTGGGCCAGGTAATCAGGCCCACTAATCAGTGACATGGGGCTGGAAACCAATATTGGAATTAGCCTGATAACAGTTTTTTACACAGTGCAGGCCACACAGTCCTAAAGGAGAGCTAGTACCAATCAGAGGAGAGACATCTCACCTTACAGTCCACACAGTGCTACAGGAGAGAGCTAGCACCAATCAGAGGAGAGACATCTCACCCTACAGTCCACACAGTACTCCAGGAGAGCGCTAGCCCCAATCAGAGGAGAGGCTCACCAATGACACCTAGCACCCCGTGGTTGCAATGAGCAGGGATGCCATTAAGGCATTGTATGAAGTGGATGCCAGTAAACAGGACTTAATGTGGTACTTCTCCTTAAATTGATGTTAAAAAAACCTGAACTGCTTAAATAGGTCAAAGACAATGCACGTTGCTCACTGCGGCGAGGGTTCAGAATTTCACAAGAAAACAAATCACTGTCAGAAAGAAATAGTTATTACCTGTAAGCTGGTGTTGTTCTTCCTGCTCTCATTATTAGTAATTCCATTCACTGGGAGTAGTCCAACAGCAGGGGCGGGCTTTTCCGTGGAATACAGTGCCTATAGAAAGTCATCATACCCTTTTGATATAGTCCCTTTTTTTGTCTTACAGCCCGTAATGAAAGTACATAAAATCCATCTTTTTCCAGCTTTATTTGCACATTTTGCCTTACAACATTCAAGTGAAAAAAAAGGGCACAATTTCTGATAATGAATACAAAAACAAAAACTAGAATAACAGGGTTGGAAAAGTGATCAATCAGAGTTTTCCGGGAGTGGTTATGGCTAGGGGCGGGCACATGCCAACAGACACGCCCACAGCCACCACCGCTGTGTGTACGGACAGCGGGACAGTTACAGAAAACTCCTTAGAAGAAACTTCCCATTGTAAGGGGTATTAAACCTCTTTCGTTGGAAAGTACAAAAACGCCTTCTTACTGCAACGTACATATTCTCGATAGGTAAGTAAATAATCACTCTAGCACAAAGTAAGGAAGCATTACTCCCAAACGAAGCTACCCAAGAATCCTGCATTTTGTCATGTAACTTAAGCAGTTTTTTAATATATATTACCATCATAAAAAATATATGGTCCTGATTTATAATGTAGGCTACCCCCTTTTTAAAGGCAATTTGTAATGAGCAGTTGTGCCTTTTGAGTCACCACTAAGCCACCTGAATCAGCTCATGGAGCACTCACCTGAGAGACAGTGACTATTTTATACATGCTGCTAGTTTTAGATTTTTAAACCAAACTGAGTTTGGCTCCTTACTGACTATAAAAAAAGCCAACTGCCATTCTGCAACACACTCATAACACACACTTTGTGTTAAAACAGCCATATTTGTGTTTCGTCAGTGACAAGTTTGTTGTACCATGGCAGGTGGCAGGTTGGTATATATATATATATTGGCTTTTCTCAAAATACACATTCTTGTGGGCTTTTGTTTTTGTTTTGACTGTGTGATGTTACACATTTGCCTACATTAAGACAGATTATGTGGCTTGGGCCGGGTAATCAGGCCCACTAATCAGTGACATGGGGCTGGAAACCAATATTGGAATTAGCCTGATAACAGTTTGACACCTAGCACCCCGTGGTTGCAATGAGCAGGGATGCCATTAAGGCATTGTATGAAGTGGATGCCAGTAAACAGGACTTAATGTGGTACTTCTCCTTAAATTGATGTTAAAAAAACCTGAACTGCTTAAATAGGTCAAAGACAATGCACGTTGCTCACTGCGGCGAGGGTTCAGAATTTCACAAGAAAACAAATCACTGTCAGAAAGAAATAGTTATTACCTGTAAGCTGGTGTTGTTCTTCCTGCTCTCATTATTAGTCATTCCATTCACTGGGAGTAGTCCAACAGCAGGGCCGGGCTTTTCCGTGGAATACAGTGCCTATAGAAAGTCATCATACCCTTTTGAAATAGTCCCTTTTTTTGTCTTACAGCCCGTAATGAAAGTACATAAAATCCATCTTTTTCCAGCTTTATTTGCACATTTTGCCTTACAACATTCAAGTGAAAAAAAAGGGCACAATTTCTGATAATGAATACAAAAACAAAAACTAGAATAACAGGGTTGGAAAAGTGATCAATCAGAGTTTTCCGGGAGTGGTTATGGCTAGGGGGGCACATGCCAACAGACACGCCCACAAAAAAGGGACAGTTACAGAAAACTCCTTAGAAGAAACTTCCCATTGTGGTATTAAATTACAAAACGCCTTCTTACTGCAAAAACGATAGGTAAGTAAAAATCACTAGCACAAAGTAACTCCCAAGGCATTTTGCCTTACAACATTCAAGTGAAAAAAAAGGGCACAATTTCTGATAATTAATACAAAAACAAAAACTAGAATAACAGGGTTGGAAAAGTGATCAGTCCCCTTAGAATAACCATTATAAACTTGCTCAGGTATAACCATTCACCTTCCAGATCACACACCAAGCTAATTGGCCTCCACCTGACATCAATTGTAGTGGTTTTGATTATTTCACAATAAAATCAACGGTTCCTTGAGGATTCCACTCCTAGTAGTGCATCGTAACGCAAAGAATTCACCATGGCTGGAAAGGTGCTTTCAAAAGGACTCCGGGATAAAGTTGTGGATAGGCACAAGTTAGGAGAAGGATATAAAAAGATTTCAAAGGCTTTAACTATCCCTCTGAGTACCGTCCAGAGTATTATTAAGAAGTGGAAGGCATATGGCACCACCCACACCTTGCCAAGATCGGGCCGTCCCTCCAAACTGGATGACCAAGCCAGGAAAAGATTGATCAGGGAAGCTACCAAGAGGCCAATGGCAACCTTGAAGGAGTTACAAGTCTTAATGGCAGAGATTGGGCGATCTGTGCATGTGACAACAATCTCACAAGCTTTACACAAAGCTGGCCTGTATGGCAAGGTGGCAAGAAAGAAGCCTCTTCTAAAAAAGAGTTTCGTTTATGTTATGCGAAGAAACACATAGAAGATTCTGATGCCATGTGGCAAAAGGTTATATGGTCAGATGAGACCAAGATTGAACTTTTTGGACTGAACTCCAAGCGCTGTTTGGCGGAAACCAAACACAGCACACCACCCAAAACACACCATACCTACAGTGAAGCATGGTGGTGGCAGCATTATGTTGTGGGGGTGTTTCTCTTCAGTGGGGACTGGGCAATTGGTCAGGATTGAAGGGAAAATGGATGCTGCCAAGTACACCCAAATTCTTGAGGAAAACCTGCGGCCCTCTGCTAGACGGGCAGGTGGTTCACCTTCCAGCATGACAACAACCGAAAACACACCGCCAAAAAAACAACACAGTGGCTAAAGGACAGGAAGGTGAATGTCCTTGAGTGGCCTAGTCAGAGCCCTGACCTAAATCCGATAGAACATCTGTGGATGGACTTGAAGAGTGCAGTCCATCGCCGCTCACCACGGAATTTGACTGAACTGGAACAGTTCTGCAAGGAAGAATGGGCAAATATTGCCCAATCTAGGTGCGCAAAGCTGGTAGAGACATATCCAAACAGACTGATGGCTGTAATTAAAGCAAAAGGTGCCTCTACAAAGTATTAAATCAGGGGACTGATCACTTTTCCAACCCTGTTATTCTAGTTTTCATTTTTTTATTAATTATCAGAAATTGTGCCCTTTTTTTCACTTTAATGTTGTAAGGCAAAATGTGTAAATAAAGCTGGAAAAAGATGGATTTTATATACTTTTATTTCAGGCTGTAAGACAAAAAAAGGACTATTTCAAAAGGGTATGATGACTTTCTATAGGCACTGTATCATAAAAGCCAAATAACACACAGCTTGATTTTCTTCACCCTTTACTACAGATGGGTGCAGACAGAATTTTGGCACATTTCACACATCTTTGACCTATTTAAGCAGGCTATGGATACATGAGATGTAAAACGAGTGGCACGTTAACAAGATAGGGCTGGGCAGGGCTTGCATTCAGCTGGCTGTGATCTTGTGTCTGAAGGCCTTCCTCCCTCCCCCTCACTTTCTCTCTCTCTCTCTCTCTCTCTCCTCCTGAATGCAATTTGTTCTCACAGTGTCAAACATGTGAAATGACAGCTTCTGTTCCATTCCAAGTTTACCTGTAAATTCCAAAGCATTACACCCGAAACATTGTCACTCAAGTGAGCAGCTCACTTAAGCTGTGACAGCACTTCATAAGCAATAAGCCTCGAGTAAGTCTCAATCACTTATATCTGAAATCACTTACAACTACGCGACAAAATAAACCCTGCAAAACAGCTCTGGATGTATATGTAGACAGTCATACATAACATTTTTGTCCTTTTATATTATCATTTATTTATTTAATCTTTTTTTGGGGGTGGTGGTGGATTGGGGCCCAAACACCCATATTAATCAAAATCATATTAAAGTTGATCCCCCCCCACCCTGAAGAGGGACTGCGATGAGAACAGAAAAACATGCCCGTTTGACCTGTGCTACGTGTGCTATTTGTTGCAAGCTGTAAAATACACAATGTGCCTCTAAATCATCCTCTACCTAACATAACATACTTACACTCAGTCACATGTTACACAGAATGACAGTGCTACACAGAGGCATCAGGCTCTCTCTCTCTCTGCAGTGTGTGAGTACGTAAAGCCGGATATGGGAACATATCTTCCCTCTGTTTCATTTGTATTCCAGAGAGGAAGACACGCCATGCTTAGGTGAACAGGGAATATCCCACTCTGCATTTTCATCTTTCTGTCATCCTTCAGTCCTTAACAACATTTCTACAATAAAATATTGGGGTATAAATATAGTGTGATGTACTAAAATGACATTTAGATTCATGGATATGAGTCTATTCGTGTTACTTTACCAGAATTCAAGCTGTGATTTTTATCCCTCCATCATCTTATTTCAAACAGAAATGGTCGACAACGCCTTAGCCTGAAAGATCAATGTTAATGCAGTCCTCTTTTCATGTGTGCATGCTTTGATAAATAAATAATTTTCACTTTCATTGTAACGAATACAGCGTTAGTCACGGCTTTACATCTCAAGGTCAAAATCCGCAGTGCATCTGCATTTTAAGCTTAAACCTGAAATACAGTTTAAAGGTTCTGTCTCCAAGTTAATGTGCACATCATTGTGAATCCAGTTTAGTGTCTCGTTGTTAACCGTGGAGCGCCAGACCGAAAACATCTGTTCCAGGACCCCTGTTAATCTCTCGCCTTCATTCTGTTCAAACCCCTGTCTATGGTTCAAACTGCGTGCTTTGTGTTCCTGCGCACGTCTGGGTGCTTTCCGACGGTTCGCCGCACCTGTCCCGCTGCAGGGGAACAGATGACGGGGGTGAAGCGGCGAGGGAGCCGCACGTCCTGTTCCTTCTGCAACTCCAGCAAGAGACAGTTGTCCAAAATTGTTAAAACAACAGAAAAAGTCATGACAAATCCTTGCCGAGCGCCATCTAGTGGTGAAGGCTCAAGCTGCGGCCCAAGAAAGCAGAGCCCGGAGTCAGGGAATAATGTAAACCCAGAGATTCAGTAATCGGAATGATGCACTTTGTAACATAATCTGAGATCAGGCGCTTCTTCGCAACCCTTTTTATTCAGTTACACACAGGACAGCATTTTTTGGAACTCACAGCTAAATCAAATTAATTGAGAGCTGTGAGCTCATAGCTTGAAAACAAGCACACACGCTTGGCCCAGATTTAAGAAACAGTAGTGAGTAGAAGATATTACACAGTAAGTTCTGGACAAAGATATCTTCCATCTCATGCACAAAAAAATACTACACTAAGCAGGACCAAACTAATTAAACCTTTTATCTCTTGACAAAGTGTGTGTGTGTGTGTGTGAATGTGTGTGTATGTGTGTGGTATATGTGTGCACGGGACTATGTATACTTGTGTAAGTGTGTGTGAGTGTGCATGTGTGTGCGCGCGTGTGAGTGTGTGTGTGAACGCGTGCGTATGTGTGTGTGTGTGTGTGTGTGTGTGCACGTACATATGTGTTATCAGGTTTGCATATGTTGCTCGCTCTCTTGATAACATGACTGCAGTTCCAGAGTCTGGACACCACTGCTTCACTGCAGCAGAACAGGCAGATTACAAACTGCTCTTAGTATTGATACCCTCAGGCCTAATCCCTGGGCTCAGGAAGTGTTGATAAAGAAGGAGAGGATCCTGGGTAAAGCTTCACTGTGATGTCATGCATGCAGTCCAACAGCTGGGACAGCTGGGGCGATCCTAGTGCTTAGGCCCGGCATGGGTTGCCAGAGTGGTGCGGGTGAGGTGAGGAGAATAAGCAGTAGTGTACCAGGGCCAGGCCTTCAGTAATCTTTCCTTTAAACCGATCATTGGTCTCAACCTGTTTTCATTAAATTGGCTCGATTAACAAGCGCTGAATATTCCACAGGAATCTTTAATAAATGAAGCTCCCTCTTAATTGTGCCTCTCATTGTAGCACTCTCTTTCTTCAAGTCCCGTTAGAGAGTGTAAACGACCATAAAGAGACTAAGTGAGTAAAAATCAACGGACTCATTTCAAAGAGCAGGGTACACTTTTGACTTGCCAACAAACTTCAGCTCGATGAAAAGCTTTTTCATGAGCATTAAACTGCCTGATCAGCACAGATCAGATTAATAGATATCCACATCAAAGACAAGTCAATATTCCATGAATCCTGGCATGGGGAATGAATCTCTACACTTATCCACAAGTTCAGAAAATCTGTACATATACGCAGTGGCGTAGCGTGTGTTGCCAGCACCCGGGGCGAGGCGCGTAACGGTGCCCAACCTTTTTTGCACCACGGACCGGTTTCATGCAAAAATGCTGAGACCAGTTCAAGAGGAAAAAAATTGCACCCCTCGGAATTTTACACCCGGTGCATGAAACCGGTCCGTGGTGCAAAAAAGGTTGGAGACCGGCGCCCGCACCGATTGGAGACTGCACGCTACGCCTCTGCATATACGGAAATGCTACGCAATTTTGTGGCGTCAAAACGTTGCTGTTGTAAATAATGATTGGTGCTGTTTACTCAGCTAGTCAGTTGCTTGATTGACAATCAAGGAATGCAAGCAGAACTCAATTACCGAAGGCCTGGGTGTAGATACTACGCCATGCTACTGAGGATAAGTGATTCTATATGGAGACAACAAGGCAATCTAGCCAACAGCAAGGATCATGTCACAAAAGATGGGTCAGATTTCCTTGACCTTTGCGAGGTGAATTTTGTGACACAGCACAGGAGAGAGCAGCTGGGGGGAGGAAAAGGAAACAATTTCCTGAACACTTGAAATGGTGGCCAACAACAAGGACAGCGATAGTGTGTGACGGTCTCTAACCGACGATAACACAGCGTAAGAATAAAGAATCTGAACAGGAAAACAGATATTTCCCCTTTGAGAGAGGAGGCAGATCCCTTCATTGAGCTGAACGATTCCTGTCTTGAAGTCCCAGCGAATCAAGCCGAAGGCATCGGACTAGCTAGGGTGGGTGATTCACAGAGACTAGATTCCATTATTTTCAGTACCAGACAACCCAGGGGCATCATGGGGGAAGTCATTTATTTTCCCCTGAATTTGCTCTGACTCTGTGAAGGGTGAACTAAACAAACACTCCGGAAGGCAGTGACTCTCTCACCATCACAAGCCGGGGTACGTTTTGGCACACCGGGCCTAAGGGCAGTGGTGTAGTATAATGGTTAGGGAACTGGGCTCGTAACCCTCGTAAAGGTTGCAGGTTTGATTCCCAGGTGGGACGCTGCCATTCTACTTGACCTAAATTGTGCATGTGTGTGTGTGTGCACGTGGGCGTGCGCATGCGTGTGTGTACACATACATGTTTGTCATCAGGTTTGCATATGTGGCTCACTCTCTTGACAACATGAATGCAGTTCCAGTGTCTGGATACCACTGCAGCATAACAGGCAGATTAACCTGAACTGCTTCAGTAAATACCCAGATCTATGACTGGATTGTATATAAAAATAAATGTAACTGTGTAAGTTGCACTGGATAAGACCGTCTGCTAAATGCCAGTAATGCAATGTCTACAGTCGGCTCAGTGGGTAGTGCCATTTAGTCTGCTGTGATTGGTGGAGCAACATTATACGTGTGATGCAGCCTGCTTCCCTCGAACTGAAAAAGTTGTTTGCTTAACAATCTGATTCAGGCATCTCCTCTGACAGTTTTTTGTGGATCACCACCCTTTAGAGACTTTTAAGGGTGAGAGTTTTCCATGTGACACTCTCCGTTCCCGTTAGGACACTTCAGAGCATTAAAGTCCCCTCCCTGTGAGAATGCCCGATGGTGCTTTAAAATGGAAGACAGGTGTTCCCAGTCTTCAGGAGCAGGTGAATCACGGTTAGGCCTGGCCTCCCTGGGACCTCCAGAGCAAGGCCAAGGTCGGCCTTGGTTGGTTTTTGTTTTAAAGCTTGTCGAGTCAATTCAAATCCCTACAGGGAACCTCTATTATACCGTGTTAGAGGATTCGGCATCTTCTTTCACGTGTCTGTTTCAGTTTCCCTTTTTGCTGAAAAAAGCCTTTTCTGAGACTCGCTATGAACAATAAAAAGGCATGACATGGGCTGCCGTGTGCCTCATCCTATTAAGGCACACTTCTAGTGTACGGATGGACCCCACGATCTGGTAGCTAATCTGGACCATGCTAGTGCCGGCTGTGGTGCGTAATTACCCGTAGCAGCACGCGGGAAGGGGGGCAGTCAGTTGATGGGATGACCATGTCTCAGTGCACACCAGCATCCCCCTCTGGTCAATCGCGCACCTGGGGTCTGCTGGCAAAAGCTGCACAAGAAGTGCTCCTTAAACCCAATGCCTGTGCATGCTCAACTGGTGGAAGATGTCACATGTTTCAGAGGACTGCGCATATTTGTCTGTACTCTCCCGAATTGACAGCGGAGGTCGCAGCAAGCGTGGCTTACAAATAAACTGCTGTAACAGCACCAGTTTGTGTAGGCTGGGTAATATCAAATGAAGACAAAGATATCTAACAACGTGGCCAAAATGGTAAAACAAGCCTCATAACCTAAGCCGGGAGTAGAGGGTGGGGCTGTCTCTATCCCAGGCACTGGACTAGGTTTACCAGGGAAGTTTCAAGACCTGACACATTGTACAGCTCTCAGGGAAGGGAGGATACTATTTTATTTAAACCCTCGATGATGCATCACGCGCCTCGGCTTGGCATCACTCTCACTCGCGAAAAAGTGAATCCGACTTATTAAAAATACATGCGAGGGAAAGAACAGTTAAGCCGTCTTTATGTGGTTCATCTATTCTGTGCCAGTAAATGTCACCATTGCCAGGGGTTTAATAGTGCAGAGGCCTGGGCTGATGCAGCTTGTGCTACAGCGTGTAATGGTTGCAGCGACGCCTCTCCGGTTTAATGCATGCACCGCAGGGGCGTAAAATACGCCGCGAGCCAAAAGGGACGGAATACGGTCACAAAAACTCGAGAGATGAATCAACAGGGTTTGGAGGGGGGAGACAAATAGCACTTGTGGCGGCAACAAGGATGCCTTTCAGTATCGGAATGACCATGAGAATAACTGACTTTAAACACACACACACTCATACACAGACACACACACACACACACATTCATACACACACACACGAACCGTGAGACCTCTACGCCACTACATATTAATATACATGGACAATGCATTGATTTACAGGAACAGAATAAGGATTTGTTTCCATGCATCTGGAAGGCTTAGTATCCCTTTGGCAGAGAGAGAAGGGAAGCGCAAAAAGTCGTACAAGCGAGAGACTAAACGGAGCTCTGTCCTGGTCTTCACACAACCTCGAGTATTATCGCCCCCTCGTCTCTCTCTCTGCCCTGTGAAACAAACCGCATTCCTTTATTTATTGATTCATTTTGGAGCGAGCCCTCACCAGGCGTGCGTGCCGGAGAGCTCTGTGAGAGAGTTTGCTTCTCGTTCATCTCACGGGCAGGGCCCGAAAGCCCTCCAGCGCCTTCTCACGAAATTTCACATTTTATGCTTCTCAGAAGGAACTGCTCTCCGCGAACAAAGGAGGGAGGAAAAACAACCGTGTCAACCTCGCCACGCATAGACAAAACACAAAGCCCACTGCCAGAGCACACCAATGTAAACTCTGGCTAATCTGAACTAATTGATCTGTCAGTGAGGACTTGCTTAAATGTAACTGGCATAAACAGCAAAGTTGTTTTGGACCGGTGGGTGTGCGTGCAGTACGTCGCTTGGAGCCGATGATGGCAAGTGAAGGAGCCCTGGTGACTGTACTGTACTGTGGGCCCAGGGCTTGCTGTTCTGGCTGAGGCCTGAGAAAAGGAAATGCACAGTACCTCACACGAAGCCTGGCTAAAAATATGTGTTCCGTATCTCTCCTAGCCGTGAGAGCAATGCAGTGCTTTGCACCAATTCATATGGTGCGTAATTAGTTCATTGCCTCTGCTATGATTGAGCAGTGACTGGGAGGGGAACCCATACCATTTAATGGGCTCAAACTAGAGACACTTAAACATTTAAACATAAGCTCAAACTAAAGACACTTATTTGGCAAAACAAGTGCTCCTTACGGATATGGGGCATTTTCTGGATACGGTCATGATGCAGGCATTTTTCAATATTATCCGTGATCAAATCAATTTGCGCGCCTTGCAGGCACTTCCGATTTTCTGATTATGAGTATCGTCCGATTACGAGGATCAGCCTGATTTCACAGATACAATTAAGGATAAGAGTACAACATGATTGGCACACCCCTGGCTCTTAATAAACCTATGGGTCTTAATAAACCACAGGCACTATGGGGTCTTATTAAACCACAGGTCCTATGGCTCTTAGTAAACCACAGGCCCTATTTGTCTTCAGTAAAGTTATACAGGTAAACTTGTATAACATCAGTCAAGTTTGCAGAGCCTCTGTCAATAGAGGCTCTCAACTTTCTTCCCTCAGGAGCTGTACTATAGAGCAACTATGTGAAACTAAGAGCAATGTGTGTAGGTCTTAGGAACAGAGGCGAGGTGCTTGCTGCATCCTGATCCGTTTGATTCTTAGTAAACCTTAGAGGTGTTCGGGTCTTAGTTCCCACCCCACCTCTATGAAGAAATGTAATTTGTCGTATTCCACTGTGCAGTCAGGTCATGAATTCCCCACTGCCCCAATGCAGCATGCAATTCCTGCCCACCACCCTGAGGTCATTTCCCTGAAAGCCTGTGACCATACACAGTATACAGTATGAATGCATTTATTCTTCAGACAAGCAAAGGGTCTGTCTGTCTGTCCTCCCCCCTGCCCCCCGCCCCCCACAGGAGAAAACACACAGGTCATGCTCTTCGAGAGTATTCCCAAGTGACAGTGAAGAATGGGCACAGAGTCACCCTTGGCGTCCCTGCGTGCATCCCTGCAGAACGCACTAAAACGGGCCGAAGGACAAACGCCTCTCCTACAAAGTGCCAATTTCCATTTCAGCACAAAACCTGTCACGCATTTCTGGTGAATTACGATTTAACGGCGCACGTTTTTTTTGTTTTTTTGGGGGGGGGGAAGGTCCCGGGCATATTTGAAAAGGTTGGGGTGTGAAATGGACGCCGGTCTTTTGTGAAAATGTGCGTCTGATTAACTGTTTTTTTTACCCTTCATTTATGTACTGGCCACACGCTTCCCCTTAACGTGCCGGTCAGGAATAATTTGCCCACTTCTGTTTGCATTCAGGCAGTTCTCCATTTCTCACTAGCTGAATTTGTCTGGGATCAGTCTAAAAAAGAAAGGCTTGCCTTCTCCCGGGGTGATGTTTGTACAAAAACACAACGTTCGCTGCTGCGGTGAAGCAGTGAATCGGTGTCAGCCGTTTCGGGACCCCAGGGTAACAACGTCAGTTTTGGTGCACAGCAAGGCCCCAAACACACTTTCTCTGCACAAAATGATATTCCTCAGCAGAAAGTTTGTACTCGCCATAAGGAATTACACACATATCGGATTACACCCTTGTAATGCTCAGACAAGGACCAGAGGCCTAATGATAATAAATAATAAAAATAGCTGAATTGACCAGCTCTCTGGCAATGGACAGTACCGTCAATATAATATGAGATTTCAATAGGTTGTCCAAGGGTGCAAGGTTGTGCAAACACAGGCGTTTCCCAGTTGTGGCGGTGTCTGTACCGCACAGAGAACGCTCGCACTGTAAATCGCTGGGAGCCTTTAGAAGGTGATGACCCAGTTCTTTCTGACTCAGGAATTCAATGCACTGTATAACCACACGATGGGCCGAAAGATGCCAGGTCTCCATAGAAACAAAAAAAGGAGCACTTCCCTTTTTCTTTTACAAAAGTGCTTCCTTACAAAGTCTTTATGAAAGGCCTTTTCCAAAAAATGGGATTGTCATGCAGATTACCGATTCGCTGGGAAACCATCCTAAAAGTGGTTAAGTATTTCCCAGCAACAATGCCAATTCCAAACCGATTGTCTGACGCCCGTGGTTTGAGGAGCATGACGGAAATGTAAGGGGTTGGCCGTTTGGCCGACTGCCGTTTCCATGGTGTTTTTTATGGGGTGGGGGGGTGGCGCTGTCACTCTGTGAAATAAGCCTGATTAGCGATGACCCTTCTGACATCACACCCAAAGGTCAAAGGTCAGGATTCTCATTCTTTCATGTGACGGCTCGGCTGGAGGAGGCTTTCAGGCCGAACTGTCAAGGAGGCGCAAAAACACAAGAACGCCATCACCTCCATATGTCGTGTGCATTTTCACTTTCTAGGGTAAAATGTATGTGCATTGCTGAGAAACATGGAAGTACACACACAAGAACACACGCACACACACACACACACACACTTCTTTACATATGTAAAGAAATGTAAACTGTAAGTCGCTCTGGATAAGAGCGTCTGCTAAATGCCTGTAATGTACACACACACACACACGCACACGCACACGCACACGCACACGCACACGCACACGCACACACACACACACACACACACACACACACACACACACACACACACTACTGACAGTATGCTGGAAGTCAAAAATACTGACTTTCTCTCTCCAGAGAATAAAATAATAGAGAAATAAAAGAATATTAAAAACATTCCCCTCTGATCACCATCCTGGAAGAAAACAGAGAGAAACAGGTGTTTTCAATTTTCTGCAGCACAGAGAAACAGTTCTACGAATACAACACAAACAGTAATTAAAAGAAAAAAGCCAAGTGATTAAAACCTCTGGAGCAGATCTGGAGAATAGTTACCCCACAGCGCTGTCAGGCACCGCTGTGCAGTGAATCAGCTGGCCGTATCAGAGATCAGCCTGTTCCCTGTGTGTACAGAGCCATGGCGCTAGGAGCAGACACCTGCTCCCTAGTGCAGGGAGAGACAGGACATCATGGTTCCCCAGGTCTCTCCAGCACCCCCCTCATCTCCCCACAAACTCACCTCCCCCAGGAGGCAGACCACCGTGGAAATCTGATTCATCTGTCCCCGAGTAACGCAGTTAAGTTTCATGTTATTCCCTCGTCGCTGGATTAACACATCGTTTAAAGGCAAAGGAATGGCCCTCAGCCACTTGTTTGGCTAATTCCCGGCTACTTGACAACTTGCCTAATTGACTTTGCTCAGATTGATTTACACTTCACAGAGCGCGCTTGTTTCAGCCCTCATACATACACATGCACTCCTCGCACAATGATATACATACAGCGAGCATGCTTTGCATGTGTGCGATTAGACTGATGCTCAAAGCCACGCGGTGATATATGGAACAGAGTCTCCCAATATGTTAATGTAGCCTTGATTAATGTGTGGGATCTGAATGCATTCATTTCATGAGGAAAGGCTTCATCTAGAAGATCATTTGATAGTGGCACATGGTGAGCACATAATGTTTACAGTCAGTTGGGCGGAAGGCCAACTGCTACACGACTTACATCAAAACAAACACACGATTGTAACATACGTTTAAAGAACGTCCTGGTTCACTGTTCACTGTGTCGCTGTTGATTCTCTGTGTGACCGTCGCTGGGGTCCAAAGTTCCTCAGAGAAGGGAGGATTGTCTCCAGACATCTGAGGCATTTCATAGAGGAGAACAGGGGTCAGAGGTCAGAGGCAGACATCTCAGCTGCCCAGTGAGGTTTGGCTAACCCCATAAGCCACTGGACATTAACCTTGGCGCCCCCTTGTGGCACCCTCGGAGTATGGGACCTGATATTGCTTTGATGACTTGAGTAATGCAATGCTAAGCTATCCTCCTCGAGCGCATCGCCACTGAAACACCCTTATACAGATTGACTCACTCTCCATTGTTTGAGAGCACAAGACACAAGAGCTCCTCCTTCTGGCACCTATGCTAAGAGCAACCATACATTTCAAAAATGGCAACAAATGGTTTGATTTAGCACGAGTGTTAGCAGTCATTAGCGTACACACCACCAAAGTGAAACTGAAAAAAAATTGAGACGGCTGGGGGTTCTAAAACACAGGCGACCAGTCGAAACGATGAATTATTTATATCAATTTCATATTTTTACAAGACACTACATGAATAATAGAGGCAGTCATTGGAACACAGGGACAATTCAACACCCGAGTTTGCAGGTTTTTGGAACCAAGCAGAGCACTGAAGCCTCACGCAGGCATTGAGGAGCCAAAGTACACTCGCACTTAAAATTGTACTCAACTGAAGTAACCGTGCTGACTTGTGACCACTTTCATAGCAAATATGGATGGTTTTAAAACAGAAATGTGTCCCTGGGTTGTGCTAACCCCCCCTGTCAACAATTTGTCAAATTTTTCATGCATCTCATGTATTATTTGACTTTCTAAAACTTGAGATCTAGTGAAAGGAGATGTGAGCCATGGTGTGATGTGAGACTGGAAATGTGCGCGATGACCACCAGTGGCATTCTGAGAAGCAGCGATACTGGTCATAACTGGAAGGACTTGGATGCATCCGTTTCACCAGAATTATTTCTCACCTGAATTGCATTTTTGGGAGAATGTGAAATTGAAACAGAAATATTTAAAAACAGACTATTCATACACATGCATGTACACACACATTCAAATATAATCTTTGTGTACATTCATAGACATGTACAGTATATATGTACACACATGCACATGAACAGACACAAATATATGGAATAACCCCCACAGCCCACCACCCGAGTATAACAGTACTTTCAATCATTGCACATCAACAACAGTTTGGTTTAGACACCAGCCTCAGAAGGCTTGATCCCCTGTGAATAACAATAGAGTCAGGCTTCACGAACTCCATAAGGCAGGGAGCTACCTATCAATCACTGACTTATTCAAACACTTTTCTGTCCGACTGATGGCATAAGCTAGCTTCAACAAAAATGTGGGGATTCATGAAGACTCAGTACCGGTTGCCCCTTCAGTAACCTTGCTTACCAATGCAGGGTCTGAATAAAACCACCGTGCATACTAACATACAAGTCTGGCGTGACAGAACACTGCCAAACAACGCTTGAGCGTTTCCTCAAATGCTCCATTCCTGGAGCTCAGTGGCAAAACACAGGACCAGATGGATAATGAATAATTTGCATTAACACAGCAGGAAGTTTCTATGTTTAGATCGCAGAAGACAGAATTTCCCAGGAAACTGGGACAGTGAGAACCGCACCAATCTGAATCAAAGGCCGACGTTCACTTTCAGGGAAGGAGGAGACCTGATTCCTGAAGTGTGCCAACCGGCCCCAGACTGGAGAACCCAGCTCTACCCCTCTCCCGCTCCCTGCTTGGCACCAGTTCAATTCGTTACTTAACTGTGCTAGTGCCACTCAATCACTCTGCAATAAGAATCCTCCAAATTATACCATTCACCCACATTGCACGTTTACAAATGACAAGGAAGGAGACATTAACATTTGTTTGCCTCTAATGATGATCAACGAAAACAGCGTTATTCGGATGATTCAATGCCATGTTTACAACGTGTGCGTAATAAAAACTCTTCCCGTGTTAGATGAATAGAAACAAACAAAGCGGAACTGCCAAGCGAGGACGCTAATGAAATTATGCAAATGAAACATAACTCACCTCCATCTCACTGTTTCTAATAGGTTGCTCACTTTAGCACATGACACGAGGGTGTGTTTTTATTATTAAAAAATATATTTTCTGTTTATGCTTTTCTGTTTATTTTTCTCCCTATTTATTTTTTAGTTGGCAATTATGCCCTCTCTTTTTCATGTGGATTATCCCTACTCTTGTATGAGAGGTCGCTGCCATAGTCCTGAGACCAGTAGTGAGCGCTGTGCCTCCTCCTCCGAGCCAGCACCCACCACAGTCACCGTAACACACAGGCCCACTCATATATGCAGCGAGCTCATATCGGCTTCCCTCCCCCCTCTATGGGGCGGACAGCCTATTGTCGCCCCTTAATGGCACTCCCAGCCAGAGCCGAACTTGCACGATCTAGGTGGAATCGAACCCCGGTCGCAGTGGGCAGCGTTGAGTGTTCTTACCGCTACACCACCCGGGGGCCAACATGAGGGTGTGTTTAATAAATATTGCAGGATGCATCCCCCGTCTCTGTGTTCGTTCTCACCGCTGGCAAGCTTAGGCCTCAATGACAGCCTTTTGAGTGAGACAATATTATTCTCCATTTATGTACACTAATTGCTCTCGGATGTTTGGAATGCTAATGTGAAGACGTCTGCTTTGCTGACTAAGATAAGCTATCAAAGCAGATAGGTTACTGTGTTTTCAGTATTACTTTCGTAGACAATTTTGCTCAAAGGACATCATTAGTGGCTTTTGTTCATTATCGTACATGCTCCGCGGTGCGCATGGCACGACTGGCTGGGGCAGCCCGGGCAAATTTGCATTTAAATTGCTTCATAATAAAGATGTTTCATTTTCCTCAGTTGACCACATCTGATGTGACACTGGGCAACATCCCCTTTTTGAAAAAGCCAACCAGTGAGGTGAAGTTCAATCTCCGACATGCAGGAAGTGACGTCTGAACATGATTCCGACCAGCACCTCTGCGTAACCTCGGCCCTCTTTCAATCTTCTCCATGCGATCCTCGTTTAAGCGAAACTGAATATTCACCTCTGGACCAACTTCAGGTTTTACCATTTACTGTGTCCAGGACGACAGCTGTTCACATTCAGTGGCTGGCATAAGCTGCATCAATTTTAATAGCAATGGCCATGCAGTCAGACAACCAGGGCATGTATCCAGGTTCTGCTCTTCAACGAGCCTTTAAAAACAGAGTCATTGTGCATCACGAATGGTACAGCAGCCTGAAAATACCTGCAACAAGCCACGTACTAGTGTTAGCCTCAGGGCGCCAACATGTATTGATCGTATTTGTTGCAAACCTCAATAAAGCTTGTGATTTATATGAATGACAGCCAGAGAACTGGACAACAACATGCAATCTATAAGGTGTGTACATACCCAAGGTATTACAGGAATAAAAAGGAAACAAACAAGGATAAAAAATGCTGAGAGAATATCTGAATCAATGATTTACTAAAATATGAGTAAAATACAGTGAACAATAGAGATGTTTACATTTCACAGAATCATTTACGTAAAACAGACTCTTGTAGTGACACAATGGTTGGCCAATCACAGAAGGCATACACTCAAACGCTGACATGGATCACTGTCAAGAGGCATCATGGGATTTTTTCGAGCAGAGAGAGCACATTGCGCAAGACCCCATCAGAGGGTCACCAAAGACGTGGATCCTACAGCTTGAAAGGAAATGACAAGCATGTGATAACTCTGCTGAAGCCGTTTTGCATCAAGGATGACATTCAAAGTTGTTCTTCCTGTAAACAACAGGGCTGTCATGTTCCTGAGGCAGGGCCATTCTCCAACAGTTGAAGGGCAGAGTCCACAGATTGTCAAAAGCAAGATTTAAACATAAAAAATAAATAAAAAATGCAACAATGATGTTATTGTGTTCTGAAACCCCATACTCACTGGGACAATATAATGATAGAAGAAAGCTTGGTTAAAAAGTAGTAAGTAATGATTATGTAAATATCTATGCTGTACCATTATTGTTACATTCACTGACACTAATAAAGCTTTGGGGGAGGGGGATAAATGCTTTGTGCAAAAATGCAGTGGATTAAAAATGGCTGAATGCATGATGAGGTTGAGATATAGAATGAGGAAAGCAGGATCACTGTAGGCCCAAACACCAGCAGAACAACACACGCCTCCCTGTCCCACTGCATGCTCACCCGTCTAAACAGCACAGATGGTTCAGAGTATCACAAGGAAAAAAAGACTTTGAAAGAAACAACATTGGTTTGAATTTTTGGACTTTACATGATAATTCTCTCTCTATATCCAGAGATGCTGTAGTCCATGGGCTAGGAGTTAGAGACGAGTCTTTCTTCAACCACAAGAAACATCGGACCGGGCAAAGCCTCAGTCGAGTGTCGGTGTCCCTTCCTGTCTTGTCTGAGAGGAGAGTCCAATACTGAGGGCAGCCAGACGGGACTAGGTGTGAGAACTGCCAGCTAATCTGGAACATCCTGATGCTCATTCAAGGATGTTATTACTTGAGGGAGGGAGGCGGTAAAATGTCCACCTTCTGTGACATATCGCCACTGACATGGTTTATACCTGCCTTTTTCATCCAACTGCATGTTTCAGCCTCCCATGCACATTTGGGACTTGGAGAGTCCAGCAGTTTCTTCAGTCCATTTGAGGTTATATAATGTCCCCAATATAAAAGAAACACTCACTGTTTTTCCCTTATAGTGGCTGGTTCCAGTATACACACCTATAGAACAGCTATATAATTTCTGAGTGATACCTAGGCAACACAGGTTGACCTTGTGCTTTCTTCCATAGTGTTATTTCCCAATATTATTAAAAGATTGAATTAAAATGACAGTAAAACCATACCATAAAAATACCTACCCTTCTAGACTTCCAGACGTTCATAATAATAACAAACATGGGAAACTGTTTTGAAGACAGAACCATACATCCGTCTGTAAATTTTTCCTAGTAAGTTTTATTAAAATGAAATGGAGGCACTGTACAGCTGCCTCCATATGAAGCCTTCTTCATAATTTATACTGTACAGTGATTGCGGTCCATGATTCTAGGTTCTGATTCTGGCCCAGTCTCAGGTCCACACATCAGTGGGCACCATGCCCTCTTTGGACCCAACAGACGGCATGAGGTTCTGTTCGCTCAAGAAGTAGAGGGGAAACTGGACCAGGAAGCCCCGGATTTTTTTCAGCTCCTCCAAAGCCCGGGGCGGGTCCTCCTTGTCCAGGCCCGGTTTGGACAGGAAGTCCTCCAGCTCCAGTCTATTCCGCACAAGGCTGGATGGCAGGCAGCGAAACACCTAGACAGGACGCAAGGAGGAAGAGATCCAAGATTGCCTTTATTAAAAGAAAGTGTCTGAAGAGGAGCCTTAATGTTGGCGCTTTCTGAAAATCCTCTGTTTTAATGTAATGTTAAGCATATGTAGGCTAGTTCAGACACCCGAACGTCCGCTACAAAATTTTATGTCAGCCCTGGAGAAGCAGTAAGAGTGTGATCAGTTTCCTTGGGGGCCTTGGTCTTTGGCTCAGCGGGCTACTCTTATCTCTTGTTGTGGTTTGAAACCCGCAGCAGAACCGCCCGTTACACATATTATCAAACTTCTAAACAGTGTAGCAAAATAGTGCTTTGCTTATGTTTTGAAATTGAAATATTACAAAAAATTAGTGCTCAGATTAAAAACCTTTTGATTCCAAAATATTTGGTCCAAAATGGTCTTTTATCAACGTGGTGCATACTGGAACACTGTGGCTTCCGAAGGGGATGCAGCGTAATCTAGACGGGCCATTTCGCCCTATGAACTGTATTTAGGACACTGCTGGTCTGTGACGGGGACAGGCACTGGCTGCCAGCAGAACATTACTGAAGCTGTCAGACCCTGATGGGTTTTGAGGGGATGAATTTCTCGCTCTATTTAGACTCATTAGTATGACACGCCACGTGCCAGCTGCCAGCCTAGTTCTCAGATTTAGCACTTATTTCAGACATTGATGCTGCAAGTGATGCTTGACTAGCGAAAGAAAGGACACATCCATGTCCTAGTTCGCATCATGCCTTTCATGTAACAAGGTACGAGACCCAACTGATTTAGGTTCGTTTTTTCTTCTTTATTTTAAATCCTTTAAAAATAAGGGGGGGCAACAGGGGAATACCTTTTCGTAAATAGTTGCATTCCGAGCAGACGTCGACATCCACACCTCCTTGTAAAAACGATCGCTGATAGGGTCCGAGACATCAATAGTGGGATCCGAGAAGGCCCCAAGAATCATGCTGCAGCGAGAAAAGCAATTGTTAAAAATGTCAGTATAACCGTTTAACACCTTTATTGACCGGCCCCCTAGTGGTTTAACCGGTACTGGTCAAAGAATTATGACTCAATGTCACAAATCCATAATGCATAAAATCATAGCCGATAAACGTGTAGTAATTTTACACTCACATGACACTGTTTTGAGCCTCCAGCTCAGGGCAATAAAAAGGCACACCCCCCCACCCTCATTACACCCTGTATGCGTCATAAACTTTTATTTTTTCCTCATTTATACAGTCACCGAATCTCATACGTCTTTCCATCCAGGAATTAGATACAGTTTCAGTTTTCAGGACAGCACTTTCAAACGCCTCAGAGCATCCAATAAAGCATTTTAAAATAATGTTCTTCAATGTACCATTTATGGTATGTCCAAAATATCAAGCTTCATATGGTTGTTGTATTTATAAATATGATTATTATCCACATAAATCCAATGTAAAACATGAAATCCATGTGGCTTTTTGCTTACACATTTTCAGCTGAATATAGTTCACCAAATGAAGGACATGTCAAAGTAGCAATCATGTACACAGTGCAGGGGGAAGGGTATGTGCTTTCTACTCTGCATAGCGATTGGTTCAATTGCATGGCAATTCAGGTTGTTGGACAAATCAGACACTCTCTCACATGCATATCGGTTTTACCCTTTCTATTCACATGAGTTCAAAAAGTTTGAATGTGCAGCAGAGTTTCAGGAACTCTGTTTGACAGACAACTGCAGGGACAAATCATATTGCGAGGATTGAGTAACGGTTTCAATTGGCTCTCTGTGATGTCAATAACACTTCACATGCATTCTTGTTGCCGGGGGAGCGGTGAAGAGGTCACATGCTTATCTTAAAGTGACAGAGGAAAATAGAGGCCAAACAAGGCTAATTGGAAAAAAGCCTGTAGAATTGGATTGCTTTTAGAAATCTGCACCACATTTGTTGCACAGGTGGTATACATGTTGGGGGTGAACTGTACACATTAATCTTCCTGGCTGATGTAAATTTGTCAAAATAAAATTACACTTATTACAGTATGAAGCCATTTATGATATTTTTATATACGATTATATATATACGATGTATACAATGAATGTTTGCTGATGGGAGTCCAGATGGTGCACATGTTCTCTTCAAATCCAGCCATCAACCCTGTCTCTGCAGTGTAGTACTACAAAGTTATAAAGCTTTATTTAAGAGTAGTGAGGAAAAGGTAGAAATAGCCTTTGGGAGTAAGAAGAGAGAGAGAACCAAAATAAATGGAAGCACTTAAGTGCTTGGGGTTAAAAGGGACATTAGTCTCTTCAATTTATTTTGGTTCTCTCTCTCTTCTCACTCCCATTTTTTATTTCCTGTCACTCTTTCCCTCCCGCTCTCTATCCTCCTGTCTGCCTCTCTTTCTTTCTTTCTTTCTCACCCGCTCCCCATGTCTTTCTCTACCTCCCCCTCCTCCCATTTTCTCCTTCCTCCCCCACTTTCTCCCTCCTTACCCCTCTCTCTCTACCGCTCTGTCCCTCTTCTCCTCCTCTCTCTCTCTCTCTCTCTCTCTCTCTCTCTCTTAATCTCTCTCTTTTTCGCTCTCAAGCAGGACTTACTTGAAGCACTCCAGTCTCAGCTGCAGACCGAACTTCCCGGCCTGGTACTCTTCCCCGTCCATCACCGACGTAACCATCTCCGTGTCCTCCACGATGACCGCCACCTCGCTGTCCCTCTTTCCCAGCATGCTCCGGTCGTTGATGTTGGCCGAGCCTGAGACGGGGGAAGATAAGGCAGGTGCTCTTGGTGACCTTGGGGGACTGGGAGGCGGGAGTGGGGGAGGGCGGGCAGGGAGTGTTATTCTCTGACTACAGACACTGCTCCAGGAACTGACTGACTGAGGCTCTGGGAACTCATCCAGCAACATGTCATGGTGACAAACAAGCAGCGTCACCCTCCTTTCATCTCCTGTCTTCTCCGTAAAGCACACGGTTGAATCCGCCGCAGTCTGAAAACGCACCTCTTCAGACTGCACCTTGGCTCTTAACCCTCCCGCCCCAGTAAATTCTCATTCGAATCGTAGTCAATTTGCTTTAGCACCAGTGTTGTATATGGCTGCTTACTTGGGGGAGGGATGTGCTTGAAGTTGTTGGGACAAGGGACATGTGGTTGTTCTTAATCCACTTAAGCTGAATGCACCTCCTGCAAGTCGCTTTGGATAAAAGTGTCTGCCAAATGATTGTGAAGCAATGCTTGAGAAAAAGGTAAAATTACAGCAATTTCAGGAGAAAAGCAATATAAAACAGAAGTAGGATAAAGCCATCAAAGCCAGTAATCATTACAGTTCTCCAATCTACACAGTATCTGCATGCTGAACCATTTGCCTGGCCAGTGATTAGATCCTGAAGCAGGCTGATTTGATGAGGCACGCATCTTCCACCTAAAGAGAGCAACACTAATTCCACTCCCGCCACAAGTTAAATGACTACGGCTGCCCCGGCAGTTCAAGATTGCCATCATTTCATTTCTATAACTTGAGCGATATTGTGTCTTTAGATCAAAAGTGACAGGCCACTTTGCCTTTGAGCTCTGTGCTCTCTCACTCCTCGGTGGCTTATCGGGAATACGTGACTTTCAGCAAGGCCCGCTTGCCACAGCACGTGGCTCAAAAGCCCAGACAAAGAGGGAGATCCGATGCGGAGCAGCGAAAACCCTGGCAGAGGGCTGCGCTTTTCAGTGGTGACTCGGGTGATGGGAGGAGAGATGGAGGGACAGACACAAAGAGGCAGGGAAAGAGGGAAAGAGAGAGGGAGGAAGACAGAAGTTTAAACAAAACAAAAATAGAGAGGGAAAGAAAGAGTGAAGGCAGAGACAGATAGAGAAGGAAAGGGAGGGAACCAGAGATAGAAGGACAGAGAAACAGAGAGAGAGAGAGAGAGAGAGAGAGAGAGAGAGAGAGAGAGAGAGCAAGCTTCCAGACAGGGGAGGTTTTCTCTCAACAGAGAGAGACAAAATGTGAAGTGTACAGAGGCAAGAGTAGAATTTGTCCGGAAATCTGAGAGGACAGGACAGGTGGTTTTGGTAGCAAAGTATGTTGCCCCTTGCCACAGGTACAGTAAACAATACAAATACAAAGAGAAAAGACCCAATTGATAAATGTTCATGATCAATGTTTTATTTATGAATACATAATGGGTCACACAGGTGTGCGCAATGTGTCATTTATTTATGAATATGTATTGGGTCACACAGGTGTGTACAACGTGTTATATATTTATGAATACATATTGGGTCACACAAGTGTGCACTGCTGTGCATGCAGTCTACAAGACAGAGATGAATGTCACAGGAAAGTAAGAGAGGCTAAGCTTTTAAGGACACTGTGCAGCAGTGCAGTTTGTTCAGTCTGAGGGTAGAGTGAGCGCACCATTACACTCGCACAGCACCATAAACACAGCTCTGGGGTCTGAAACTACCCTGCTGTTTTTCTCCTGTGCCATGATTTCATCTACATTATCCAACTGAAAGTGTACATAGAGAGAGAGAGAGAGAGAGAGACAGAGAAAGAGAGAGAGAGAGGGGAGGGAAAGCGTTTATTTTGAGGATTTCAGACAGATTATCTCCAGTCATGGCCGGCCATGCCCGTGTGGCAACAGGCAGACAATCAGTCGTCTGTCCCGCAGGCAGAGTGGGAGACACCGTAGGACGGCGGTCTGCCAGACGTGTGAGTGAGAAGCGCCAGAGGCAGAGACGGGGGGCTATGCTTCTTCCATATCTGAGATCATCTCACACCACCGCCCCAGTGTGGGCACGGTCCTGGCCTCCCTTGAAGCAGCCCGTTGTGTCCCCCTAAACAAAGGCCTCATCGCTCAATCGCCGCGTTCGTTCCCATCATCTCCGCCACGGGAAAGGGCCGAATGTCATGTGACCAATCTCCCTCTCCCTTTTTCAGGATTTCAAATCTTTCTACATTTCTGAGGTGGATGATCTCATCATGCTCCAATCAACAAAATTGCCCCAGCCTGCAACAACCAAAATCTGTCACCAGGGGGAGCAGTATTGTCGAGGATTTGTGAAGAATACTGTAAGCGGTTATGCTGTTGAATTATGCAACAAATAAATGCGACTCACAGTAATTGTTTAAACCTGTCATGACGTTTATCTGACAGTATTTCTCTCCTGCCCTCCCGTAGTAAAGTTGACATTATGTGGAAGATTTATCAAAGACTACATTTGTAGTTGCAAATGTCAAGAGACCTACTGTGCTCCTCGCATTCTCAAAACTGTGGCACATTTATCAATAACAACTAGGGCGAGACGCCTCTTGCTATAAAATGGTCAGCTGGAGGTTATTGTGACACGGTGAATGATTATGAGCCAGTGAAACAAAACCGGTCAGAAGAATAAATGCACGCATGGATTTGTCTGCTTTACAGGAGGGCAAACCTGCCATCATGCAGAGGTGAGATGACAGAGAAGAGAGTTCATTTGGTTGTAAATACAAGAAGAACTGCTAATTCACTTTAAAAACATGAATGAAGCCATCAACACATACAGATGTGTGTAAAAATGCACTGAGGGCCTCCCGGGTGGTGTAACGGTAAGAGCGTCCGACTGGAATGCAAGTTGCACACTGCGGATGGGGTTCAATTCTCTGGCCAGGAGTGCCGCTAGGGGGTGGCAATTGGCTGTCTGCCACAGGGAGGGGGGAAGGAAGCCGGCATGAGCTCGCTGCAGAAAAGCTTCTATCTGGTTGGAATCACAGGCGGCAATTAGTGAGTTCCGTCTCGGAGGAGGCGGTTTGTTGTTCCTGCCACTACCGATATCAGAAAAGGGCTAGCGGGGCGGCGGATAGCATAGCGGTGTAACACACCATATTTTGGCTGGTCCGATATGGTGTGCGCTGCCTGTCAGGGACGCAGTTCGAAACCCGTCTCTACCAGACCAGCCCTGGTAGTCAGCCCCGATCGGGGGCGGCACTTGGCTGTCCGCCGCAGGGGGAGGGAGGGTGAACCAGCTCGGGTCCGCCGTTAAGCATGTAAGGAGTCACCAGAACGTGGGTGGGCGAATTCCATCCATCTGGAAGGAAGCAGAGTTTGCTACCCTCTGAGAATTAGCTTGCCTCATACGAGGTGAGCGGCAGACTCGTGCGGGGAGGGTAAATCAAAATAAGTAAATAAATTGGCTACTAAATTGGGAGAAAAATTGAAAAAATCTGAAACAAATTTAAAAAAGACAAAAAGAAAAAAGAAAAGGACTAACAGCAGGCTTGTAGGGGGGATAGTCGGAATAATAGAGGGTATAATTGGCTACCAAATTTGAAAAAAATGAGTTAAAAAAATCAAAAATCATATATATATATACTTTTTTTTAAATGCAGGGCTAGTGTGTGTATTTTGCTTTGTCTGTCTGTACCCTGAACAAGGACTGTTCAGCACTCCACGTGAGAAGAGCATGAGACGGACTGGCGCCATTGACAACATTTCGTTTTCTGAAGCGGACACTGATCAGAAAGCACAGGCTTACCAGGACAGGGGTCCTATGGCTACTCTTGAGTTTTTTAGTGCTCTGGAGTGGACTGAATTTTCTAAATTGGTTATGTCCTCCAAACCATCTACTTGTCAATTAGACCCAATCCCAACAAAACTTGTTAAAGAACTTCTTCCTGTTATGGGGCAATCCATGCTAGACATTATTAATCTGTCTCTTTCATCAGGCTATATGCCAAATTCTCAAAAAGTGGCAGTAATTAAGCCACTTTTAAAGAAACCAAACCTTGACCCAGAAAATCTCAGTAACTACAGGCCAATTTCTAATCTTTCTTTTCTCTCAAAAATTTAGAGAAAGCTGTAGCTCAGAGACTGATTTCGTTCCTGACATCAAATGACATCTATGAAACTTTTCAGTCAGGATTTAGGCAACACCATAGCACTGAGACTGCTCTTATTAAAGTTGTCAATGACTTACTGATATCAGCTGACTGTGGATGTGTCTCTATTCTTGTGCTTTTGGACTTAAGTGCTGCGTTTGACACAATAGACCACCAAACTCTTCTGAGCAGACTTGAAAACCTAGTTGGACTGCGTGGACAGGCACTCTCCTGGTTTAAATCCTACCTATCAGATAGATATCAATTTGTGCAGTTAAATGACGAGCCCTCTGCTCTCATCAAGGTGGAATATGGTATCCCTCAAGGTTCTGTTTTGGGGCCATTATTGTTCTCCCTTTACATGTTGCCACTTGGTGATGTCATTCGTAAACATGGCGTACATTTTCACTGCTACGCAGATGACACACAATTATACCTATCAATGAAACCTGGCGAAGGACAATTCGAACAGTTGGAGGCCTGTTTTAAAGACATAAAAGACTGGATGTCAGATAATTTTCTATTGCTGAATACTGATAAAACAGAGATGTTGGTCTTGGGGCCCAAAAACCTCAGAAGAGGGTTATCTGATTTATCTCTTAATCTGGATGGTTGCTCTGTTGCTGCAAGTTTGGCGGTAAAAGACCTTGGTGTTACTATAGATCCTGGTCTCTCATTTGATAGTCACATCAAAAACATTTCCAGAGTAGCCTTTTTTCACCTGAGGAATATTGCCAAAATTAGGGGCTTCCTGTCATTAATAGATGCAGAAAAATTGGTACATGCCTTTGTTACATCTAGATTAGATTATTGCAATGCATTACTGTCTGGCTGTTCCAATGCCTCACTCAGGAGCCTACAACTCGTACAGAATGCTGCTGCAAGGATCCTGACTAGAACAAAGAAATATGAGCACATTAGTCCTGTGTTAGCGTCACTTCACTGGCTTCCTATAAACTATCGTGTAGACTATAAGGTACTCCTCTTAACTTATAAGGTGTTGCATGGACTTGCACCCTCTTACTTGACGGATCTACTTCATCCGTACAATCCCCCACGTTCACTTCGCTCACAAGATGCAGGCAACTTGGTAGTCCCTAGAATATCAAAAATACAGCAGGTGGCAGAGCTTTCTCCTATAGAGCTCCTTTACTGTGGAACAGTCTACCCATCTCTGTGAAGGAGTCAGACACGGTCTCAATTTTCAAGTCTAGGTTAAAAACGCATCTCTTTAGTCTCTCTTATAGTCATTAGGTGCAGATGTGGAGGGGCGCAGCAATAGAGCCTTCTGGTGCAATGAGCTATCCTTACTGTCACCAATCATAAGTGATGATCCGCCCCTATCAGGACTGCTGATGATGTGGTGGGATGGTCTCTGAGTGCCCTCATGGCTGCGTGCTCCCTGTGCCACTCACCTAATTAGTTATGCTGCCCTAGATTACTTCTGCTGGTGCAAAAGTGTTATCACTACTCTTCCCCTGATCCGGCGTGATATTTATCATAGTCATAATTGCACCTTTCCTCTTTTCTCCCGGCTTCGTGGCACCTGCCCGGAGCTCACCTGCCCCAGAGTCAACCCCCACCCCTGCCATGTGTTAGCCGGATGCCGCTGGCCCAGACCCTAGCTGCTGGTTCCATCCCCCGCCCTGCCCTGGTATCTGGAGGATGAGGTCCACCCCACTCCTAAACTTAGAATGCCCTTCCAGTGGTCTGTTAAGCCACATGAGCCTCAAGGACTATTTGTGTTGTTTTTCTCTGTATCCCACAATTTTCCAGGAGTTCATCTCGACCGCCTTTTAAGGGGTCAGGGAATAATTTTCCAGTTTCCTACATTGGCTCCAATGGTTTTCTGGTTTTTTGATTCCCTCTGGAAAATGCCAATTGTGAAGCGCTGTGTGACAACCTGTTTGTAAATGGCGCTATACAAAAATAAAGATTGATTGATTGATTGAAGTGGTAGAACCCCCAGCCACCTCCTCAGGTAAGTCTTTCAGGTTGACGGGCTTGTTTATTTCGATAAAAGGCATTGGGGTATCCAGCAGGCGGAGAGCTGGTCGTGAGGGAGTGCGAGGGAGTACCAACAAGCACGTGATCCAGAACACTGGAGAGACCCAGGGAGTGTGACCGTGACATTGCTGCTGCGAACGGTGTGTCACTCACCGATGATGACTGTGTTGTCGTCGGCGATCAACATCTTGCTGTGGACGTAGATGAGCTCGGTCACCAGCCGGCCCTCCAGCTCGGCGTGAGTGCGCAGGCCGGCGAAGGAGATGTAGTTCATCCACTGGTCATCCACTGTGACGGGGGAGGAGGGGGGGCACAGGAGTCACACAAACTTCTCTGTCTGGAGACAGGCTTTAGACACAACGGTCACACAGGTCTCCCTGGAGACAGGCTTTAGACACAACGGTCACACTGGTCTCCCTGGAGACAGGCTTTAGACACAACGGTCACACAGGTCTCCCTGGAGACAGGTTTCACAGACCGTCATTAACCTATGCCTGGAGATAGGTTTCAGACACAACCGTTGCATCACAACCGTCTCCCTGGAAATGTATGTCATCACCGTATGGTCATTATCGGTTCGCAATTTTGGCACACAAATACACACACACACACACACACACACACACACCGCTCTGCACCGCTCCGTTATGCCGCATTAGCTGCTGCATCACAACCCCGCAGCTCAGTCAGGCGCTCGCCGCCAGGGTCACCCGGGGGTCAGGGACACATTAGCCCGGAGCGTTCCGCCCCGGCAAATCACTTACACCCAGCTTGACCTCGCCCGGCAGCGGAATAGCGCCCCGCTACCAGACGTGTCGGAGCAGAGACGGCGACCTCACTCTAGGAAAATCAAAGCGCAGGTCAACGCCAGTCAAATACCCTCTCCCCATCTTTTCTTTCCCTCAGACTCCCCATGCGCAGAGGAAACTGGACCCTCCCCCCCTCTCCCTTTCAGGCCTTCAGTTCAGTAACTGCCAGCTCCTAACACACAAGCTCTTCAGCATCTACAGACAGCAAGCGGCAGAACTGTCTGCTCCCAACTTTGCCCATAGTTCAGCTGTCATCATCATATCATACCGGTTATATCGGTGGGAGCCTTTCTTCCCCTCCCCTCTCTACAATCTGCTTTGCATAGAGCCTTATCGGAGCAGACTTCAAACAGCTCCTCCTGCTTGGGTTTAAGAGCACTCTCGCACAATCAGAGGGCTTGTTAAGGACACCGCAAGGAGATCTAAGATCACACAGCACAGCGCTTGGGCATGTGAATACAACCTATGGCACTATCAGAAAATGTGCTGTGGGTGAGTTTCTGATAATACATGAAGCGCCATGAGAAAGGGTTGGGGTGATATGACAGAGGCGGGACAGACACAGGAGCTGGCCTGGTTACTGCTTCGCATTAGAGAAGCTGTGGCCGACGCCGCGGGCTGCTTCTTTCCTGTTATGAGCCAGACAAAATGGCCACTGTGTATGACAACGCCCCCGAGCATTACTGTGTGGTGATGATGACAATGATTGTTTATATGTCACCAAAGGCCGTCTTCTTTGGACCACTCCGTAACAAAGCGGTCGTGCAGGAACCCCCCCTTCCCGGGGACTTTTCCATTTCCACCTACAGACAATCTAGCCCAGCCCCTAACATGAGACTTTGGACTGGACATCTGGGCCAATCGAATAGGGAAGACCCCTGACATGGGACTAGACAAAGTTCAGCTGTGATGAGGGCTTGCTTTCCCACGTCTGGGTAGACAATGAAGCAACCTGCTGGTTCTCAAGTGCACATGCACAGGATGGATATCTGTAGCTTTCCTGGATACAGAGCAGAGAGATTCAACCAGCATGCACACGCACACACACACACACACACACACACACACACACACACACACACACACACACACACACACACACACACACGTACACACACTGACTCACTAACACACACACACACATGCATGCATGCACACACACATTCACTCACTCACTCATACAAACACACACTCACACACACGCAAACAGACGCACACATACGCACACACACACATGCACACGCGAACATGTGAACACGTGCACATACACACAAGCACTCACAGTCACACGTGCACACACAGTCACTCACTTACACAGACACACACAAGCACTCACACACACACACACACACACACATATTCATAGAATCTCAAGTCTTCTTGGACAGAAAAAAGAGGAAGTTAACCTACAATACACTCTCACTCACTCACACGCAGAAGTGCACACACACACACACACACACATGCATACACAATCACTCACTTACATGCACACAAGCACACACATGCACGCGCGCACGCACGCGCACGCACGCACGCACGCACGCACGCACGCACACACACACACACACACACCCACACCTGCCAGCACAGTGGATGTCAAAAAGACTTACTCTCTCTGTTGAGCTGTGAAATAATAGAATATTCCCCTCTGATCATTGTCCTGAAAGAAAACAGAGAGAAACAGGTGTTTTCAATTTCTGCAGCACAGAGAAAATCCAATACCTCAAAGAGAGCTCTACAAATAAAGCATCAACGTTACTTGATTTATAGTAATTAAATAATAGCAACCACCTAAATGTGAGGGGTAAAAACATTTTTCAAGTCAAAGTTAAAAATGGTTGTAGTCTCACTGGAACGTTTAGGAAGTACATCAAAGCATTCCAAACGGCGATCGAAGAAAAAGCCATCCCACATCAAACCAGCCTAAAAGCGAGTTGGCAGGACCAGAAGGCAATATATCGACCGTCTCTACAGGGGGTATTTCTTTGAAGGTAGAAAAGAATTGGCCGGTAAAAAAAAAAAGGAACGAATTCAATTCCCCACCGCTATCAGATGGGACGATGTCTTTGTGCCGTAATTCTGTTTCTCCTGAATGCAGCGGGCATATTGAATGCAGCTGTGTGTGTGCGTGCGTTCTGAGCGGCGGAGCTGTGCATCCATTCGCTTGTAAACAGAGGGTGGAGATGTTCAAACCTCAGGAGGGGTACAAAATAGATGTCCTTTCCTTAGCCACTCATTTCCCAGTGGGACTTAGCTTAGAACTGCTACTGCAAATATCCAGCTGTGCAAATGGATGGCACGTGAAATACAATCTTTCCTCACAGGCCAAGCAAGGAAAACTTTGCCAAGCAAATCAATAGACATACGAGACCTCATGTTCACTGTTTTCTCAGATGTACTTTGTATTATAATATTATGTTCTGTTTGGGTGAATTTGACACTTAAATGCTCATATAAGACAAGCTAGCTTCACTCCTGTCGAGAAAGTAAAGCTAGTTCACATTTGACTATGAGACAGACAGAGAGAGAGAGAGTGAGAGAGAGACAGAGCAGGAGAGATTCAATAGTTTGTTCGCATGACTAACCGATTCTCCGTGTTTTTTTACAATGGGAGCTTTCAGAAAAAAGCAGGTGCACCACAAAACACACTTTCCATGAGTCTCCAGAGAGCACCATCAGCCCGCTCAGGATTATTTTTCCTGAGGGCTGTGGGCTTGAATCCACTTGGTTGGCTTGGTTGAGGGGCCACTACACCACTACAACACTACTCTTGAACAAAGTAGGCAACTTCAAGCGCTCTGGTAAATAAAACAGACCACTGAGTGCATGAAGCTTCAAATCGCCCTGTGTACGGAAATGTAAAGGTAACTGACAAAATAAAGGAAAGTCTTGAGTAAATTAAGGGTTCAGGTGTCTCGGTTATGGTGTGCGGTGCATTTTTCGCTACACGATAAACATACACACTCCAAAAAGCCTTAGCATAAGGTGCCGAGTCGAAGTAGCATATAATACTAGAAAGAATGAGACTCACACACTTACTACTACATAAAAGTAGTGTAATGGTTATATTTAACCATGTAGGTTTTGACCCTTAGGTGCATTCTTCGTAACTGCATAGCACCGGCTACTCTGCCCAGATGGGTCTGAGCTGTGAGCTGGCAGTGAGCCAGCGATTCACTGGAACTCTCCGCTCTCTCCCACAGGGTGGAGTCTGGGGTCTGGCTCACTCTCTCTCTCTCTCTCATAGGGTGGATCCAGCCTGCTGTCTGAGAGACAAACAGCCCTTTGTACCGACCTGTGACCAGTTTCAAACGGTTTGGGCTCAAGGCCACAGGGCAGGGCGATGAGGTTTTTTTCACTGTCCCGTCTTTACGGGAGCGTCACAATGTTCCGGGCCACGACGGAACCAGACACAGGTGGCCACAGATACGAAACGTCCTCGCAGGACTTCCTGCCTGACTTGAGAGATGACACCAGCCAGAACACACTGGCGAGGACTGGCGGTGTACACAGTAAATATAGGCCCAGTCCTCCCAAGGTATCCAGTTCTGTTCCTCCTGCCATTCCTGTTATACACCCGGCTATATTAGGAACAAATCAGTGCGCTAGCATTGGGATTTCTGTTCTCAGACTAATCGCCTAACAGGCAGGCAGGAGCGTGCGCTCGGCGACTCCGCAGCGACGCCGCATCGTAACGAAACGTGTCGCAAGTTCAGCCGAGAGTTCACACAGAGGCTGATGTTTGTTACGACGTTCATATTCCCAGACATTAACACCACCTGCCCCCTCCAGCCATTCACGTTAGACAGCGGTCAGCTATTCTGCAGTGTTTCCAGAGATAAGCCATTATAAGGCCTCCGTGTGGTATTACTCACAGTAATAGTCAACTAAAAGTCAAATTCTCTGCGCTTCTGCTTACAGTAATTAAATACAGCATCGTGCCCAGGTGTAGGTCAGTCAGGCATGAGGTTTTCATGTCTTAATCTGAGGGCTGGGAAATGGTTTTCTCTTGGCGGGACACATTAAGATGTTATCGCGCTTCAGGGTATGGTGCTGTGGACGTTATGAAGTCCCTCTGCAAAAAGGCAGTGTGCAGAAAGTGGACTCAAGTGCATGAGAATGATCCAGTGGGAAAGTGAGTGGATGCATCAAGCACACAAAACCAGCGGTCCCTACAGGTTGATGTATAAAGGCGTGGCCAACCAAACACTTACCCTGAGTGTTATTTTATATAATAACACTTCTATCTCACCGTCTTCTCTGATCGCTCTCTCCCACTCCCTCTCTTTTTCCCTCTCTCTCTCTCGCCCCCCTCCCTCTCCCCCTCTCAAATTGATATGGGCTTTATTCTTGACTGGAGTTAGTACGTAGTGTTGTGTGAGTATTGTGTTATATGTATTCAGTATTTGGAGATCTAACAGGCATACTGGGCCTGTCCTGTGAGACGTAATCTTCCTCACCATCCTCATCCTCACCTGTAGTTGAAGTGCATGACGGCCTGGATGGCGCTGCCACCCCCGGTGGTGATGTCCCCCTCGAACCCGGGCAGCAGCGGGGTGACCACGTACACCCGGTACTTCTTATTCTCCCTTTCAGCAGGACAAAGGAGAGTGAGGTCACCCATCTCACCACAGCAACACGCCACTCAAACCATCAGAAGCTCTCCGAGTGCTTTTGAAATGCACTCAACTACAAGGAAATGTATGCGGTGCGTACACCCAGAAGAGCCTGCATGATATTTAACATCTGAAAAGGCCATTGGACTTTATCGTAAACCCAACATAACGCTGTGGCCATTGGATTCTATACAAACCCAACAGAAGTACGCGGGTGTGTATGCGAATGAACGATTTAGCACAGCTCATGCTTCTTTATGTGTGGATGGAATGGCCTGTTCAGCTGATATGCTACAGCTCCCACCGTGCAGAAAACAAGTGCAACACAATGATTCAAGTGCGTGTTCCATTCCACAGCTAACGGATAATCTCCAAATGAAAGGATACCGCACAGGACGACAGGCCTAGCCAAGCCCTGACCAAACGAGCCCAGGGGGTCCCGGCAAGGCCGAGTTGTAGC
This sequence comes from Aldrovandia affinis, assembly GCA_029706075.1. NCBI lineage: Eukaryota > Metazoa > Chordata > Actinopteri > Notacanthiformes > Halosauridae > Aldrovandia > Aldrovandia affinis. The sequence continues at coordinate 7,264,782 of JAINUG010000030.1, read as the reverse complement.
TCGGCTAACTCCTTCAGTCCGAGAACGGGGCCTAGTGATCTACCTGGTAATGTCATTGAGGCCTACTGATCTACCTGGTGATGTGATTTGTGGTTACACAAACAAGCCCGTCCCAAAGCTGAGCTTCCATGCCTCAACTACCCTTAGTAGGTTGGGTAGGACCTGCCAGATTTGCGTATGTATTTCACACAAAAATATAGCTTGTATGTCCTTGGCAGTCATACCACAAAGCTCAAGCGGAGCCAGCCAGCAGACGGGCCTGGTTAATGCTCTGACTCAAACAGCGTCCCCTGTGGGTGAATGCAAGATACACACTACCTGTTCCCACTTGGTTGGATATTAGTTCTCAATATCAATTCTCCTGAATGGGACACTGTCATTGTAGCCTTCAGAAAATGTACAACCTGAATTGCTTTTTAAAGCATTCTTTAATACATTTTTAATCTATGTATTGATGGATAATATGTTAAATGTTGCACTATGCAAATAAATAATGTTGGGTAATATTCTGCCCAGCTGGGCATATGCTGTTTGACAAAGGCTAGTTGTTTGACTCCGCTCAAACTCTCCTTGACAATTTTTTTTTTTTTAAGTAATACGTTTATTTTCTGCTTAGGGGTAATATTGAGATGTCCTCTTCCATGATATCATCCCAATGTCACGATATGGACTAAATGTCGCAATGTCGATAGACAGGATGAGGTAAACCTACTTGTGAGCCCTGATGATTCTCTCGATGATGGCATCTCCGATCTTATTGTGGACTTGTCGGTTATCGGCGCAGCTTATGAAAAACTGGTTCTGAAAGACGAGCAAAAAAAAAATCAATCCCACAGTGAGAGTGATCTACTGGTACTAGCGAATCAAATCAAATCAAATCTATGTGTATAGTACATTTCACAAACATTTGTCACAATACGCTTTACAGCAGACCCTAGCCCAAACCCAAAACTACCCTAGGTGGAACAAATAGGAAGAAACCATAATCACAATCACCAACAATGGTCAGTCAGTCAATCTACAAAACAATCGATCACAATTTAAAAAAATGTATTTTGTATACAATATTTTGTATTGAGGGACTACCTGTTCATGGGGACTATGATTCCCACAATGCACTGCGGCCAGCTCACCTCGATGTAGATATAGTGCTTGCTCTTGGCGATTACTTGGATGTAGGCATTGTGGATGGACTCCTCGTGGTACTTGATACCGGCAGACCAGTCCGCGGAAGAGCGTAGGATCTGCAAGAGGACATTGGTTGGTGGTGATGAGTTCCCCCCTTCATTGCAAAGTGCTTTGGGGTCATGAGATGAAACGAGGCTATATAAATGCAATCCATCCACTATGAGGCCAGGCTGCGGATGAGTGGCTCTGTGTGTTTGTGGGCATTTTTATTGGAGTGTTTACGCAAGTGCAAGGGTGTGTACAGTATGCGGCCATGCTTGTGACTATGGTTTTGTGATTGTACGTGTGAGTGTGCAAATCTGTGTGTGTGTGTGTGTGTGTGTGTGTGTGTGTGCGCGCACATGTATATATATATATGCATGCCTGTGTGTATGTGTATGAGTGCATGAATATGTGTGTGAGATGTTAGTGACTGTGTGTGGCATATGTGAGTGTGTAATAATGAGCAGGTACGGTGTGTAAGTGCATGTGTGACTCAAAGTGTGTGTGTATGAGTGTGCCTGTGGAGATTACCTGCACTTTGGTGTTGACACTGTCTGGGACCTGGAACCTCAGCTCATTGGCCGACGCGTGGGATTTGGGCAAGAGGAACGGGTACGAGAGAGACCGGTACTTTGGCTTCATGATCTGAGAGTGAGAAAGAGAGAGACAGGAAAAAAAGGAAAACAGATGGAAAACATCTCAATACAATAGTCCTATATAATGCTTTTATATTCATAAGGCCTTTCCTCAAAGCTTGTACATATCAATTTGTAATTCCCTAAGCTATTTCAGATCATTTCTTTTGGATAAATTCACGCAACACTTGAAAAAAACTGCAGCTAAAAATTTCAAAAGGAAGGTACAAAAGCTTCCGGAAAATTCCCTGCATGGCCTGCTCTGAGCTGACGCTCCAGGGGTCTCACCTTGGTGAAGTTCCAGCGCTGGATGAAGTGTCTCGCCACGTCTCGGGCCGCCTTCCCATGAACCACCGAGGCAATGTCGTGCCAGGGCATTCTGGGAGTCGTGTACCTGTCGATGAAGTCTGGAGAGGCAGGGACACTGAGCATGCTGCCAAAGCACCATTACACTCAGTGCATAAGTGCATGGAGAATCGTCCTCAAATGAATGATCATCATTTATATATGTATACAGTATCTATGACAACATGCAATACAAATGGATATTTTATATCATGTTATGTCAATATACTACATACACTCATTTTTTAACTACTCATGTAATTATTTGCATGAATTGTACTGTAAAATGACATTCTAAAATAAATTTGACAGTAAAAAGTATTCACCCCTTTGTTTTTGTTTTTACATTTTATTTTCTTTCTTCATGGAATCAAAATTGATTGAATTGGGATTTCTTGCCAGTGAACAACACAAAATACTAAAAAAACAAACAAATTAAAAACTTTTTCTTCATTATTTACCAATTAAAAACAGACAATTATTGATTCCATAAGTATTCACCCCTTTGCATAAGACACACCTAAATAAACTGGTGCCATCAATTGTCTTCAGAGGTCATGCCATTATTTGATTGGAGTCCATCTGTGTACAATTAAGGTGTTTCAAATTATTTTAAATTAAATACATCTGTCTGTGAGAGGTCCCACAGTTGGTTTGTGCATTTCCAAACAAGAACTTCATCATGAAGACCAAAGAACATTCAAAGCAAATCAGAGAAAAGATTCTTCAAAGCACCAATCAGGGGAAAGATATAAGGACATTTCACACTGTGAAACTGTGAATTTGCCTAGAACAGGCCATCCTCCAAAACTAAGCATCCATGCCTCACAAATCTTAGTGAGGGTGGGTGGAAAAAAAGAAGACCATTGTTGAAGAAAACTCACATAAAAGTCTACAGAAGGCATGTGGGAAACTCTCAAACCAAGTGGAGGAAGATTCTATGAGTCTGATGAGACCAAGATTTTATCTTTTGGCATTTTTAAAACTTTTTTCTGCATTATGTTTGGAGCAAGTCTAACACTGCGCATCATCCCAAGAACATTATCCCTACCGTGAAACATGGTAGTGGGATCCTAATGCTTTGGGGATGCTTCTTCAGGCACTGGATTTGTCAAAATACAGGGCAAAATGGATGGAGTAAGATACAGACAAATCTTGGAGGAAAACTTGCTGCAGTCTGCAAGAGACCTGGGACTTGGGAGATTCCAGCAGGATAATGACCCAAAGCATACAGCAAGAGCTGCATTGGAGTGGTTTAAAAACAAAAAACTCTATGTCCTTGAGCGGCTTAGTAAAAGCCCAGACCTCTGTGGAAAGATTTGAAAATTGCTGTCCACCAACGGTCCCCATCCAACCTGAATGAGCTCAACCAATTTTGTAAAGAAGAATGAATGAACATTGCAGTGTCCATATGTGCAAAGCTGGTAAAGACTTATCTAAATAGACTCACAGCTGTAATTGCAGCTAAAGGTGCTTCTACAAAGTATTGGGTCAAGGTGAATACTTATGGAAACAATTATTGTCAGTTTTTTTTGTAATTAGTTAAGAAAAAGCTTTAGAGTTTTTATTTTTTATTTGACATTATAGAGTATTTTGTGTTGATCAGTGGCAAGAAATACCAATTAAATCAATTTTAATTCCGTGACGTAAGAAAATAAAATGTGAAAAATACCAAAGGGGTGAATACTTTTTATACCCACTGTATATACATGTATACTTTCACAAACTTATATTATAATATTTTCTATATTGATGTGCCAACTCTTTTCTTTAAGACCCGTTCCCGCAATGACCAGGCCCTGACTTACCATCAAAAGGCTTGTCCAGCTGGATCCAGTCCTTGTAGACGAAGTTGCAGTAGTCCTTGCCATGCCAGAAACGTGTGTTCCCCATCAGCTCGCCCACGCCTGTCTTCAGCACTGACCCCGCCCCTGGAGGGTGACACAGGGACACCTGTGTGATCACACCTGCATTCTCCCATCTGCATTCTCCTACGCCTGCTCACACACCTACACTCCTGCTCCAGCGACCTCCCTCATTTCATCTGCGTACGTGTCACACAAGGACACGGTGACATATGGACCCGAGTACACAATAATGCAGTGACACGGGGACATGGTGACACAGGGATGCCTAAGTATTCAGAGTGATGATTCTTAAGTCATTTAATGCAACAGTCTATTCACTTTCAGATATTTGACTGCAGGGGGCTTTGATTCATGAGCGCAGATGTAAATGTCCCACTTCATCACAGTAAACAGTGCCAATAAACAAACCAAACCAAAATGCACACAAAGCAACGATCCGGAAAAAAAGGGTAATTAGTTTGGTTGATGAAAATTCTTTTTAAACCCAATTGTTCTTCATTCCCCAATTGGGAACACTGAATTGCATTTGTAGGCCTGACTTATTGCTTCTACATCCCCTATCAATTCGGCAGAGTGCAGACAAGCATGCACACCACATGAAATAGGACTAGGGTTAGCAGAGCAGTAGCAGCAGCTAGCGCTGGTGCAGTCAGGATTAGATTGCGGCCCATGGGGCGCGTCACTGCGCAGAGAACCCTGTGCTTTAGCTGGACAGCCCCCTGCTGAGAACCACAGGTCCTCCTTCATTTAAATTCAGCAGCCAACGGGAAAAGGGCGGGGACAAAATCATTCCACCCGCATCACTAACAAAGCCATGTCCACCCACACAGCACACGCAAGGCACACGCGTGACACGTGCAAGCCGTGCACAAACTGGCAGCACAGAGCAGTGAGACTAGAATAGATGCAAACGGCAGTAGTTTGGCTTCATGACTGACATGCATGTTGGTTATTTCAGACATGGCAGCGCAGTGAGACAGCCCCGCCGGGCTGAGGTCTGCTGCACTGTCAGTCTGCCACATTCCTGCCTGTTTACTCAACCATAACCTGATCTCACTTCTGTATCTCCCACTCCCTGGACAAATCCACCTTCTTTATCTCATTATTCCACTCCTGGCTCCTGTCTCCTGGGCTTTCAGGACAAGGCCTGACTGGCAAATCATTTACAGAGAAGGGAAAAATAATATGGTTTACTTCCAGCACCACCTCTTTGTGTTGTTTTATCTTATCTTAGTTGGAAAGCACTCTGTATGAATAGGATGGTATAAAGTAGAGCTTGATATATCGACCCACTGATATATATATATATATATATATACAGTGCCCTCCAGAATTATTCGCACCCTTGGTGAAGATGAGGGCTATGAAAAAATGTCTTTGTTGTTCATCAGCTTGATCTTACACTAAAAATATGAGAGAAATCTAACCTTTATAAAATAAGTTTATAAGAGCAGCACAAAATAAATAAATAAACAAACAAACAAACAAACAAACAAATAAATAAATAAATAAATAAATAAATATATACTCGGCAATCGGCAGACCAGAGAACCTAAAAATCGGCATCGGGCAATGCTGAATATTTTTTTAAAATCAGGCATTTTGTTTATTATTATTATTAGAAATAGTAGGAGTAACATCGTAGTAAATAATACGTTATTATTATTATCATTGTTTTTGTTGTTGTTGATGATGTTATGAAAGCATGATTGTGCCAGTGGGTTTGACTCAGTGGATGTGTTTGACTCAGTGGGTGTGTTTGACTCAGTGGGTACGTTTGGTCATGTTTAGTCTGACAGTTTAAGCACCGCTTCACCGTTCCTGAAGTTGCCTTTAAACATTTGAAGGAAAACAGTTTAAATTCCCGCCCGTTCCCTGCGCTGGAACCTGCTCTGTGACCTCTAGCAATTTGACCTCAATTTCAAGGTCATGGGATGGGATAAGCTAAAAGTCGCTAAGCCGCAAAACTGGCCTGTCAAATTAATTTTAAAAAGTGTTCCATTCTGTCCTCCCGTGTCCGGAATGACAAAATTAATGCGTGTGTGAGGGTGTTTGTTCAGTGTATACTTAAAATATCACCACGGACAATTGTTTGGCTGTGTCATACCACAAACATTTATAAATCTATAAAGGCTGCGTGATTGCGGGCAATGTGTGTGCAATCGCGCAGAGCTTTACTCAAATACCCATAATCCTCTGCAGAACAGTCCTGACTCCAGCTGGTTTAAACACAAAGACCCAATCAGTGACCTTTTACCGGAGGCAATCTCGCCGTCACGGTTGTGAAGACCGATGAGCCCTTTCAGCCAATTTTCTCTGTAATTTAGCCTGGAGGAGGCGGTGGCAGTGGTCAGAATCGATCGAATACAAGAAACTAGGAAAATGAAGAGGTCTTCCACAGCCTCTCACTGGAACTCTTTGTGGCCAGACAATATATAACAGCGTGCTCCATCCTGGTACAGCAGCAGGTCACCATATATTAAAGTGTGGCGTGATGTGGTACAGCAGTATTTCACAATATAGCGTAGTACACCATGGTGCAGTGATGTATCACAATATATTACATCGTGGTACATCGGCATTGCATGATGTATTACAGTGTGTTCTGCCCTGGTACAGCAGCATGTTGCGATATATTAAAAAGTGTGTAGCACCCCGGTACAGTGGTGCTCTGTGGCTCAGCTGGTAGAGCACAGCATTGGCAATGCTTAGGTTGTGGGTTCATTTCCCACTGGGACTACATATACTGAAAAATGTATGCATTCACTACTGTAAGTCGACTTGGATAAAAGCATTTGCTAAATGGCATATATTATTATATATATTATTATATTATGGTACAGCAGCGTGTCACGGTGTATTACATCATGGCATGGCATGGCCAGCACACACAGCACTGCATGCCACTACACGTGGTAGTAAGGCGGTCAAACCCTCCTTTATTTGTTTGGTAACGTTATCTGAGACCAGTGCAGGGTGAGAAATCGGATGCGCACATTCTTCTTTGTCATGTGACAGGTTTTTGTTCATGAGGGCATTGTGATGCATTCGCTATGACCCTGGGAGAGTTCAGCGACCGCTCTGAAATATCGGTCACCCGACGCCTAAAACAGCAGATGCTTCTGAGTTGTTGCGCAGTCTGACCCCAAATCTGTCGTCTGTGATAGTATAGCGTGGCCTCATTCCAGATCACAACGTAGTCAAAAATAGCACTATGGCAGTGTCATATTCACACCACACAAAACCCAGAGCGCTAAATAAAGACCAACCTCTTTACCATGACCCACTATGATGTGGGCCGGAACGATGGCTTTCTAACATTCCAAAAGGGGTATTTGCAGAGGCATGACGTCACCGAAAAGCAGCCATTACTACCGGTAGCGGTTAGCACAAACATTGCTGAAACAGTCTGAAATGCGCATCGCAGTAAGACACCATGACGACCAGCATATCCTGTCCTCCAGTCCAGCATTGAGCCTCATTATGCTTCCTTTGACCAAATATCATATATGATTGTACAGCGTCACCGAAAGGCAAAACAACAATGGACTCAATATGAACCCGAAAGGACGTGAACTGTGAAGAGCAAAAGGCCGTTTATCACCCGGCAGACTACACACTCTACATTCCTTCTTGTTCCCCATGTTCCAGACACTTTTCAAAATACTTTGTCTGGTAATGGACTATTTTGGTTCAACAATGCAGACATAATACTTTAAACTTAAGTGCAGAGTCAAACATCTTTTCTTTTACAGCATCATTGGCACAGCTTACTGATTTACAAGAAAAGAGGGGAGGGTTTTTTATTATTTGCCGTTTTGCTGTATTAACTGGATGTACTTTTTCCCTCGTGTTCGTGCGTGTATTTTGTATAGTTTGTTTTTGTAGTTTATTGACTATAATGCAATGCAATGCATCTGATGCTTGTTTTTTTAACGTTGCACCAATTTTGTCCCTGACAAATAAATAAATTATATATATATATATATATATAACTCTCATATCCAGAAGGCACAGTAGACCTAGAATTATGATCAGTGAGCTGGCCCTTCTATTTGTACACGCGCTGCGCTGTGAGAACAGAGGATTGTGGGATTGCGCACGGCTGCTATCCGGTGCTACAGCGCAGGACTCACTCTCCTCCGAGCTGTCGACGCTGCTGATGCTGTCGGCGTGGTGCAGGCCGTGGCGGTGGAGGTGCTTGTAGAGGCTGAAGCGGCTCTTTCGGTTGCGGCCCATGCCTTTCAATTTGGGCAGGTCCATGGAGTCGGTGGCGGGGGCCTTCTTCCCGTTGTTCCGGGCGGCGCCGCCGGGCGAGGACACCCCCATTCCGGCTGGGGCGGCCGCCGAGCCTGCCCGCTGGGGGCCAGGGAAAGAGATTTAGGAATGGGTGTCTCCTCTAAAACAGCACGGGTTAAAGTGTCTGATTCTCTACTGCAGAAGAGAACCACTTAAAGAGCACCAAGGCCTCTATTCAATCCAACTGCAATATGTTGTGTGAAGATGAATATTGCATGCATGCTTGAACAAGTCCTTAGGCGATTTGTTGTATAGCTTGCAAATCAATACACCTTGCATTCCTTGGGTCAAGAACGTCTTGACATTTGACCCCAATGCCCTCATGTGACAATCAATCATTTCCCCTACAAGGATGGATATACTGATTTTAGTGCAGTCACTTCTGCACCTGTCTGAAGTGCTTTGTCCATGAAAATAGGATCATCAGGAGACGGGATTAAAGAAATGTTCTGTGGATTTGGATGAATCGTGTGACGTACTGGGGGGAGACGCTGTTACCTCTTCAAGGGCCATGGCCACAGAGCGAGTGACACTGCCCACGTCTGTCAGACGATGCTCCCTGTCGTCCCACCGCCCATACGCCAGGTCGATCCCGCCCACAAAGGCCACCGATTGGTCGATGACGATGATCTTCTCGTGATGTGCCCACAGGTAGACGCTGGAGGACACGTGGTCTGGATGTCTCATCACCTGTGGTCAGGTGACCAGGGAATGAGTCAGTCACACCCATACACATAAACACACACATGCATACTCACGCAGACGTGAACAGACACACACACGTGATCACACCCACAGAAACACACACATGCATACTCACGCAGACGTGAACAGACACACACACGTGATCACACCCACAGAAACACACACATGCATACTCACGCAGACGTGAACAGACACACACACGTGATCACACCCACAGAAACACACACATGCATACTCACGCAGACGTGAACAGACACACACACGTGATCACACCCACAGAAACACACACATGCATACTCACGCAGACGTGAACAGACACACACACGTGATCACACCCACAGAAACACACACACACACATAAACACACACATGCATACTCACGCAGACGTGAACAGACACACACACATGATCACACCCACAGAAACACACACATGCATACTCACGCAGACGTGAACAGACACACACACGTGATCACACCCACAGAAACACACACATGCATACTCACACACACACACACACACACGTGATCACACCACAGAAACACACACATGCATACTCACGCAGACGTGAACAGACACACAGACGTGATCACACCCACAGAAACACACACATGCATACTCACACGTGAACAGACACACACACGTGATCACACACAGAAACACACACATGCATACTCACGCAGACGTGAACAGACACACACACGTGATCACACCCACAGAAACACACACATGCATACTCACGCAGACGTGAACAGACACACACACGTGATCACACCCACAGAAACACACACACACCCACACAGATGTGATCACACCTACACATACACACACAAACACACACACACACACACACACAGATGTGATCACACACACACACACACACACACACACACACAGATGTGATCACACCCACACAAACACACACACACAGTGACCACACCCACATACATGCATGCATGCACACACACACACACACACACACACAGATGTGATCATACCCACATACCCATGCCCACGCATGCACACACACATGCACACACATATACACACACAGGAGAATGTATTTGCTCACACACACACACACACACACACACACACACACACACACACACACACACACACACACACACACACACACACACACACGCATGCCCACGCACACACAGATGTGATTACACCCACACAAACACACACACACACACATACACACACACACACAGAAGTAATCACACCCATACACACACACACACACACACACCACATACACTTGCAAACACACACGCACATCCCACACACACACACAGATGTAATCACACCCACCCCACACACACACACACACACACACACACAGATGTAATCACACCCACCCACACACACACACACACACACACACACACACAGATGTGATCACACCCACACACGCATGCCCACGCACACACAGATGTGATCACACCCACACAAACACACACACACAGTGACCACACCCACATACATGCATGCACACACACACACACACACACAGATGTGATCATACCCACATACCCATGCCCACGCATGCACACACACATGCACACACATATACACACACAGGAGAATGTATTTGCTCACACACACACACACACACACACACACACACACACACACACACACACACACACACACACACACACACACACACACACACACACACAGATATAATCACACACATAGACAGATGTGATCACACACACACACAGACCCAGGTGAGGTCAGTACCTTGATGTTTGGGTGAAGGTGCATTAGTGTCCTCTTGCTGTATTCACTGTTGATTCCCAAGGCTAGCTCCACCTCTTTGTACAGCATCACGTAGATCCGCACACCTTGTTGCTACAAAGGCAAAAAGACAAAGCTTTAATAAAACAGTGATGGCAGGGGGACACCAACATTTCACCAGCATCACCCCCTGGGAATTGAAACAGTTAACTGAAGATTAAGTGAACAGCCTGTTATCCTTGGCTTATTAAATTCACATTTTCTCTGTAACAACACTTTTATTGTTGATGAATTTTGCCTGTCTCAAAGACTTCATTTTTTTTTTTTTTCTTTAATTTAACATGCTGTCATATGCCTGCCATGTAATACACAATGCTGTACTGTACCAAAAACCACACCGAGCTGTCATAATAACTGTTTACTATCAATTGTTCAACTAAAGCAAAGCTAAAATCATGGCCTGTGTCCTGCTAGCGAGACCACATACAAAGCAAGCAGTGTGTTTTTACAGGAGATTGCAGGACAGGAAAGAATATTGTTAAAAAGCTGAAGTGAAGGGGGTGGCGGATGGGGTAGCGATCTAACGCGCCACACTTTGGTGTGGTGTGCGCTGCCTGTCAGGGACGCGGTTCGAAACCCGCGTCTTTACCAGACCGGCCCTGGTCGTCAGCCCCGATCGGAGGCGGCATTTGGCTGTCCGCCTCCGGGGAGGGGGAGGGTGAGCCGGCACGAGTCCGTCGAGGAGAAGGTAAAAGGTGTCCGTGGAAGAATTTCCGTCTCGGAAGAGGCGGGAACAATCTGCCCGGTGGACGGGCGGCGGACTCGTGGGGGTGGGGAATTGAAATAAATAGAGGGCATAATTGGCAACCAAATTGGGAGAATAACGGGAAAAAATTTGAAATAAAATTTTAAGAAAAGCTGAAGTGAAGTTTCTTTGTTGTTGGTGGGGAGGCGGGGGTTGGCGGGGGATGGATGCTGATGATATAGATGAGTGGGGTAATATATGCCATTTAGCAGATGCTTTTGTCCAAAGCGACTTACAGTAGTGAATGCATGTACTTCAGTATATATGGTCCCAGTAGGAATTGAACCCACAACCTAAGCATTGTCAGCACCATGCTCTACCTACTGAGCCACACACAAACACCAGGGGATTGGGATCATATCCCTCATGTTATTATTCTATTTCAAATGTGGGACAATATTTGTTGTTGCGTGACGTGGGACAATGAGTCAAAATGTGGGACATCTGTTCACCCCATATCCCATATCTTTCACAGACCCAGACCAAGTCGACTGGGTGGTGGATTAGCGAAGATCCGTAATTGCCATTTTACTTTTAAATCATTTTTCATTTTACTTATAAAATCAGCGCAACTCTGGTAAGTGCCCATCTCCTTAGCTGTTAAGTTCTGTTAAGTTAAGTTTCCTAATTCTCTTGCCATCATATCATTTCTCCCCCCCAACGAAACCCGTTACTTTTTATCAGAGTTTGCAGACTTCCTATGCTTGGTAGTGCTGAAGCCTGACAGGATGCTTACACTCGGATGATTTTGAGCTATGGCAATGTTACCTAAAGATTTGTATGCTGCAGAGTTCTTTAATCAGCTCTGTTTCGATGTGTTTCAGGGCCAACTCATTCCTTCAGGCACGCTCTGGTCATGACCTGTTGTATCACTCTAAGCAGTTTCATAAAGAACGATCTCATTGCCTCATGATAATCTCAGTGTTAGTTTTACTTGCAGTCCCTGTTCAAAACAATATTGGCTTATTCGCTCCATTTCGGGTAGGTTTTCTGAAAGGTCTATCTTTCTTCCCAGCCAAGACTTTTTCAGTGTGCCAATTCTTCTCTTCAGAGACTAACCCCAAGTAAAAACAAGCAAAACACCAACCTAAAAACAAGCCTTCAATATCTCCATTTCCCCTGTAGCGTTGGAGCCTAGCTCTCTGACTTCAGATGTTCAGAGGTGTTTTTTTCACTATCACTGGTTCACTGAATAGACTGAAGACAGGTGGCCATCTTGATCTGGACAGACACCAGAATTCAATGCGATGTTATGTCACAGTGACAGTTATATATAGGATATAGGATAATGCTCGTAAGCACACAGTGGCCCACCAGTGGCCCACCGTCAAGACAGGTGTCGGTCCACCAGTGTTTTTCAAATGGCCACTACAACGGTCGATAGCGGAAAGCCAAGGTGAGGATCAGTTGTTAAGAGAATGTAAAATAGTTGGTGAGCGGTCACTAGCAGACCACTGTAGAGCTGATTTGCAAAGCACTAGCACGCCAACAGCGGTTGCCAACAGCAGTGTGACAGGGTCAAAAAAGCGGTGAAACAGAGAATGAAGCTGAATCGGTCTGCTTCGTATTCTGCACCCTCCAGGTGCTGCTGGGTAGGGCAACTCACCGCCTTGCGCTTGAGAACGCAGTCCAGGCGCCAGCGGTTGCCCTCGACAACAGGCCTCTTCAGGAAGATCTCCGGGCTCAGCCTGGAAGAATCAACAGCGGTAACATCACACGATAAGATCACTGTTCGCACGCTCGCCCTGAATTTTGTCAGTTCACCTGATTTAGCCTGAACACCCTTGAATAGGGGTCTCGTACTTAGCTCCTCTTATAAACACATAAAGCCTGCAGCAGCTGCAGTACCCGGGCCGGTTTTACGTTCAGACTGCTGAGATCTCTGGGGGGGGGGGAGGAAGGTTCTGTGAGCCAAAAAGTGGGATGAGCTACCATATGATATCAGTGACTCACTGATTTTAACCAATCCTTGTTGTTTGCTGAGGAGAGAAAAACATTTGACTGATTCAAAAAAGTTGGTGATTGACAGCTCATTGCAGCTCCACCCATTGTGACGGTCATGAAACCTCAAATCTCCCATCTCAGGCGAAACCTGGTAACAGTAACACCTGTCTCAGGTGAGCACAATAGTATCCCCTTTCCTCCTGGGACAAATGGCTTCCCTGTCTGTACTGTTCAGACAAGAGGTTCAGAGAAGCCATTCATTCAGTCTGCCTTTCCGAACACACCCTTGTGATACAGTGAGAGGGTTGGCCACTCAGCTCCCTGCTGAAATCAATTCCACTTTTGACAAAGAGGATTATACTGAAGTGTGCTTACAGGTTTATATGTTCAGGCCCCTGTTACTGGAAGCTTCCTCTGCACAATGGCCCATACAGACCCGTCAATAGACTCCTGTGAGTTTGTTCAAGGTTTAACCCCACAAGGAAGTGACTGGTAACGTTACACCAGGGCTCTCCACCAATCAGGCGAAGGATTGCTTAGAACACTGCGCTCTCCTTGAAGGGTATGCACCAATCAGGACACTGGCCCCTTGGATTTAGTTAGTTCAGAGCCAAAATATGAAATCCTAAGTATAAGGAATATATAGTTTATATCTCAAAATATACTGTAAACACTAAAAAATCTACAAATTACTGCAACTTCCATATGTTCAACTTACACAATGCATACATTTTATTCTGTAGTAATGTGAATTGAACTATATATTCAACATTAAACACAGTAAAGTGTGTAAAGGGTTAAAGGTTTTCGAATATGTGCAGTTATGTACTGATGCAGGTATAGTACATTTAAATTATATTCCCTAAATTTGATATTAACATCAAGCATGAATTTTTCCTCACGGAGTTCCATGCCGAAATTGGGACCCTGGAGGAAAATCAGCCGTTGTTTTCCACCCCGTTGGGAGACAATTTTTATTCCATCACAGGCTTTATTCCCTGGCACCACGACACGTCTGATTCGTGTGGAGTTTGTGGAGAGAGTGCGGTTTTTTAACAGCCTCTGAGCAGAAAGCGCAGCAAACAAATGAAGCCTTGTCTCTATTTTTGGTGTCAGGCCCCGGTTTTGGGCCCAGCTCTGGGAACCTCTCCTGTTTAATATACACACAGCTGTGCTGCTACAGGGACAGACCCTGATACATTTCACACAAGCCTGCCAATGCGAACCCACACTGTTGCATTTATGTAGCGATTTATGAATAACAAGGCAAGAAGAGTCGGCCAGGTTTGAGTAGTAAATCCTTTGTGTTGTAATTATATCCCCTCCTGAGACATTATTCATGTGGAGGGAGGAAGACAAAAGAAACGACCTGAACACAGGGCGAACACAGTGCGAACTCGGCGAACGCAGTGCGAACACAGTTTGTGTGCATGTGACATCGAATATGATCATCTTCGTGAGAGCGTCGCTGTGTAATGCGCTACGTACCACCAGTCTGTGATGAAGATTTCCTCTCTGGCTTCTTCAAGAGCATTTGCCACGTCCTCCATGTAGTTCTTCCCATTAACATACCTGTGGAAAAACAACGCAAACAAATGAATGAAACGCGGCATTCAGGAACCGCACATTCCTCTCCAGCCAATCACAAGAGAGCTTCGCAATAACTGGGTCCTAATGGGAACAAAATGAAAGTTAGTCTTTTGGATGGATGCTTAAAGCAGGGATAAAAGGCCAATATTCAGCACTAAGACTTCTCATAGCACTCCCTATAAATGAAGCATTCTAAGAGCCCGTTTAGCACCCATCACCTACACTGCAGTTTCGAAACCTGAACAAACATTGAACATTTGTGGCAAGACATTTCACAGAAACATTTTTTACAGACTACCCACGTCTCCCTTTACAGCAACAGTTCCAGTTTGAGTAGAGTTTACAAAAACCCAAAAAATAAGAACTTAATAGTGTATGGATATGAAGAGTAATGTCAAACACCCCTGTTGTCCTGGCAACACAGCAAGCAAAACACATCACAAAGGTGAAGAAAACGGCAAATGGCGGGGGAGGGCAGCAATTGCCACGGTTACCATTTGGCTGGGATGTTCTCCTCTTCTCGGGCGAAGGAACCGAAGCGGTGGTCCCGGAGGAAGGCCTTCCCGTGTTTCCGCACAAACTCCTCGATAGCCTGACCCCACCAGCGTGCGTGGCGGTAACTGGTGCACTTCAGCACCAGTGTTCTGTGGGACAGAGGCCAGAGGCGGTCAGAGGCTTTCAGGGAAACAAGGCTTTTTAGCAGGAAACTTCTGGGAACATCCTCCACCTGTCCTCTTTCTAGGGCCAAGGCCCTGACAGCCAGTGAGGTGACAGACCATCCCATGTAAAGCCTCACCTTGCAAATTTGTTCACGCAAACTTACACTCAAAATATAAAACAGAACTATGCACAAAAACTCTCCACAGTGAACGGAATTCTCCATATTATCCACATAAACAGAAGTCATGGAATTGTCAGTGCAAAAGCACAAACACAAGATGCTGTGGGGCCTTGTGACCACACTAGGGCCTGCAGCAGGCTGCTTTAAAACTGACGGAGACACATGGAGGTTACAGGCACCCACAGGGCAGTACAGTGCACGGTGCTTGCATCACATTCTGTCCACTCACTCACTCCATGCTCTATGCCTGTTGGCTAGCTGAAGAGCACCACAGGGTGAATTGTGCAAAGTTAAACAAAACATACAGTACAACGATCGTATTTACGTAGTTCAGGGTAACACAGTCTGAAACAGGTTTCCATAGTGCCTTCACCAGCTCTGGTCATAAGCATACATAAATACCACATTCAGAAAGAACTGACATAATGTTATGAAGCACATAAAGGTAAGCATTACGACACGAATGATGTGGCATCTTATGCGTATGGAAACCATCCGGTATTAGCGACTGTAATGTTCATGTATGCTTGTGACAATGGTTACAATGCATTATGTAGCACTTATCAAGGCATTATGAATGGCTACATAAGACCCACTTCAGGTAAAGCGTTACCTAGTTCAGCGCTCTGAGATACGAGAAACTACAACAGGACATACCTGGAGAGGCTGTCGATGCGTACGCCATGTTTGGTTTCTGTCAACTTGGAGTCCATTTTGATAGTGAACTCTTTATCAACCAGGAGGACGAAGGAAATGGCTCCTGTGTCTGGCTTCATGTACAGCAGAAACGAGTCTTTGATCACCAGCCACCTGCAGTGGAGGAGAGGGTCATTGGGCCATTCAGGAGTTCACAAAGGGGCCGCATGGCACAGCTGAATACAATCTTCAGGAATCATAACTGAAAACACATCCAGGCCAGAATCATTCTTCTTCATGGTCCCCTAACAAAAAATCTATGGTTATCAGTAGAACGCAACCTCCCCCCTCCTCCAACCTCCTCATATATATAAGAAATGTTAATATTTCAAAGTGCACATTGTTCTGTACCATTGTCATATATACACTTTTATTCATATATTATAGGATCATTTTCGTAATGAAATTTTTAAAATGAAAGACCTTTACAAGCAGGAATAAGTCTTTTTAATACATGCAGTATTTTTGGACACATTTAAAATATCTTCCTTCAATTTGAGGCTTTTGTATTTTAGTGCATGCTCCTGTTTTAGAGTGGATTTAGACAAATAGCAGGGTTTCCAGTGCCAATCAAGAGGAGGAGAAAGGAGCAGGTTGAATTAGCAGAGCTTTTAAATGCATGGCAGGCTCCAGAGAGAGACGATAATAACAGTGTTTGAGGCCGGCCGCGTGTGGCAGCTTGTGGGAAGATTACAGATGTCCCCTCCATCTCCATACTAGGCTGTCCTAGCAGTCCTAGCAAACCAATGGAAATTCATGACTGTGAACGTAAGCAAAACCACCCACCCCCCTGACTTCTTAAGCAATGGAAATTAATGACCGGTGACCCAAGTGGGAGGCAGAGTACACTGACCGTTTGGACCAGCGGTAGCAGACTTGGCTGTGACCGCAGCAGTTCATCCCTGGGATGCGATGGCCGCCCGACCGTTTGTAGACCATGCCTTCCCTGGAGGAGAGACAGACATACCGGGGTTTGACATTCATGACATTCGCCATTCGTGAGAGCAGGCCTCTGTTCTAATCATACATCTGCTAATGTTGCTCTTATAGACCACTGGTAGACCCTGTGTGTACATTAGTGTGATACAAGTAAAATGCTCGAAAACAGTGGCTTCCAATCTGTGGGAAATGAGTGTGCAAGAGGCTTTATGGCATAATTCCATATTTTAACATTTTAGTACGAGGTGGGTCACAGAAAACATTTTTGTTCATTAAGTGGGTTGTGGGAGTTTCACTTAAAGTTGGCTGTTGCCTTGTGCATGTATAAAAGTTTTGTCTTTAAAAAGGTATGCTATAACAACACTCAACCTAAAGATGGGTCATATATTCTCTGCCTCTGAGAACATAGAACATTGCTAATACAATGCCCCCGCAACCTTCCTGTAACGTTCATCCAACATCACAGGTTTATTTAGGCCAACCTGAACTGTCCCCATTCGGCTATCAAGTCACAAAAAATGTAAATGAAACTTCAAGGTGCACAACCCCCCATCCCCCCACAAACAAACATGCTTCTTACAGGCCTTTCGGTCCCAAATCGTGGATGAAGGACAGCTGGCTCACGTCGATAAACTCCATCTGAAAGGAAGAAGCAGAGCATCGCAGATGACCCCTGGCTGCTGCACACTGAATCCTCCACACTAGAGCAGGGCAAACACAGTGGAGACAGTACCGCCCTGTACACAGGGAATCCCGTTTAGCAGTGTGGGGAGATAATGAAGGGGGTCATAGACCGGCTCCTTCAGCAGCAGCACAGGGGACTGTGAATTATACAGAACAGTGCCACTTTCCCAACGGCAGAGCCCCACTTACAATATTGATTTGCGCACAGAGAGCTCGCTGCAGGTAATTCAATATGCACTAATCTCTATTTAACATTTTGCTGGTTATTATTTATTCTGATATGTGCTGGTAGCTGCTATCTTTTAAAGCATGACTTACTGTAGCATGGTACTTCCTGTACACAGACATTCTTAGCAGGTTATTCAAGTAGTCCTCTAGTTGTTTCTGGAAATGAACAAAAAATGTTTAAGGGTAATGAAGGAACTTATTTTGGGAAGCATGGAGGTTCGGTGAGTGGCTTGAAGAACTGGCCTCTAGATAGGTGCCTGATTGGTGGCCTGGGCTCTAGAGAGGTGTCTGATTGGTGGACTGGGCTCTAGAGAGGTGTGTGATTGGTGTACTGGGCTCTAGAGATATAAGTGTCTGATTGGTGGACCGGGCTCTAGATAGGTGTCTGATTGGTGGATTGGGCTCTGGACTTGTGTTTGATTAGTGCATTGGATTATGAATTGGTGACTGCTGAAGCTGTGGAGGAAGGCAGATGGTAGGCAGAGGAAAGGAGAGTGATGCTGATGTGCTGAAGTAGCCTGTGGTCTTGCTGTGACTCACCCTTCTGCTGGACACCTGCTCCTCTCTGGCCAGCTCATCCCCTGCACCACGGGGCAGGTTCGGCATCGCCCTCACCTCACTCTTTCTAACACTCTTCCTCCTCACCGTGTGACTGAGAAAGAGGTGGGGGGGGCAGGGAGGAGAGGGTGAGAAAGAGATAGAGGGAGGGAGAGAGAGTGGAGACAGAGGGAGAGAGAAAGAGGAGAGGGAGGGGAGAGAGGGAGAGAGACAGTAGAGAAACAGGGGGGAGAGATGGAGAGAGAAAAAGTGGGGGAGTGAGAGAACGAGAGAAAAAAGCAGACAGAGGGAGAGAGAAGGCCGTGGGGAATGAGACATGGAAAGGGAGTGAGAACGGGACAGAAGTGTGGGGAAAAACAGAGGGAGAAATATTAATTATATATTATATATATAATATATTAGTTAAAACATTTTTTTTGTCTTTTTTTGTCTAATTTTTTTCTCCCAATTTGGTTGCCAATTATACCCTCTATTTATCTAAATTCCCCCTCCCCCACGAGTCCGCCGCGCGTCCTCCGGGGTGAGACATTATCTCCGGGCCAAATTTATCCGCCTCTTCCGAGACGGAATTCTACCACGGACGCCTTTTTCCTGCTCCTCGACGGACTCATGCCGGCTCATCCTCCCCCCAAACGCTGCCTCCGATCGGGCTGACGACCAGGGCCGGTCTGGTAGAGAAGAGGGTTTCAAACCGCGTCCCTGACAGGCAGCGCACACCACACCGGACCAGCCAAAGTGTGGTGCGTTAGACTGCTACGCTATCCGCCAGCCACGTTAAAACCTTTTTTCCAGGAAAAGTTATCATACATTTTGAAATGAAACCCCAAAAATGAAGCTTTTTGATAGGACACATTGCACTGTACATGCCCCTGACGGACTGACCCAACCCAGCCTCGTAGCTCACCTGCGTGAGGGCAGGGGGATCCGCAGGAAGGTTTTGTAGCGCAGGAGTTCCCGGTGGAGCTCCAGGAAGTGCTTCTCCTTCCTCTTCACCAGCCAAGTGAAGTTGCCGTGTTTCATCTCGATCTTGAAGACCGCGGGGAGCGCCTGAGACGAGAAAACACACTTAGATAATGCGACCGCTGCTCTCCGAGTTTCCCACACTGCCTTTCTCAAGAGACATGCAACTCTTGTCAGTACACCATAACAAATATGCAATGAACCGAAACCTGTTGCATATGTGTCTTTTCAGGCCAGTGGCGAATGATCCATGGGGAGAGGGGAGGGAGAGGCACCACGAGCTCGCCGAGAAGTGCGTTTGCTACTGTAAAGTAGAGTTCCGTCTCGGAGGAGGCGGATCATCATATATTGCCCTCTCCCATCCTTGTTTATTGTGTTCCTTTGCTGTTTGAGGCCTCTTGGTCAGGTAATCATTGTAAATGTGAAATGGTTCTCAACTGACCCTAAGATTATATATATATATATTTTTTTTTAATTAATTTTACATTCCTGTGTAAGCCTACCTGAAATACAAAATCAAACCAGGGAACTGCCGGCAAAATGGTTAATATGGCAAAACCAGCTCTTTTCCTGGATTTGTAATCTCATAAATCCAGATTGGAGGACAGGAGAGACCGCCCCTGACCTTTGACACGCTCCTCTGATTGGTGATGTTGAAGCGGTCCTGGGCAGAGTTGAATCGCTCCACGTCCATGATTTTGGCGGTGATGGGGATAGCGTCAAGGTAGACCCTGGCCTCAGTCTCCTTGAAGCCAATGGTCTTGTATACGGCTGAGAACGGTACCCGGAAATCTCCTGAAACAGAAGGCATGTCACCACTTGTTTGTGTACGTGTTTGTGTGTGCGTGTTCACGTGTGTTTGTTTGTTTGTGCTTGTGTGTGTTTGTGTATGCGTTTGTATGCGTGTTTGTGTGTGTTTGTGTGTGTGTTTGTCCGTGCCTGTGTGTTTGTACGTGTTTGCGTTTGTTGGAAGGTAACCACTATCTGTGGAGTAGCTTGTATTTATTTTATTTTTCGGCTAGGCGATGCAGGTGTGTGATACACTGAAGCCTGTCTCAGCTTGCTGAAGTCCCCACTGCCATTCATTAAGTGACTGTAACCTGATCGAGGCTGCATTCCTTCCCCCATGCAGGGTTTCATCCCTCTGCTCAGTGCTGAACAGAACAGCTGTCACAGCCTGAGCTCCCGCCCCCCTCCCACCTCTAATTAAAACAGCTGATTTACCCAACAGCTCCCTCCCCCCCGACCCATACGCCTCTCCTCTCCCACGCACCTGTGTGATGGGTCTCGGTGTCAAAGTCCACCTCCTCCCCATCCCCGAAGTCCAGCTCGCGGGTGTCCAGGTTCTCCATGATGTCGCTCATGGTTACAGTCGTTATATCGTTAGGGTGCTGGGCGTGGCTTTAGTCAATTATGCTCAGTGCTCCACTCACGGGACAGGGGTTGCCTGGAGAGGGGGGGGGGGGAAAGACAAAACACGTCACCTCATAACCCGCCCATCTCCACCCAGCTGCCCCCGGGGGCTCAGTCCTGCATGCGCCGAGCTGTCTGCTGCATTGTTGTCTGTACTAGGCTGGCAGTGTAGTGGAATGGTTAGCGAGCTGGGCTTGTAACTCAGAGGTTGCAGGTTCAATTCCCAGGCGGGGCACTGCTGTTGTACCCTTGAGCAAGGTACTTAACCTGAATCGCTTCAGTAAAATATCCAGCTGTATAAACGGATTGTATGTAAAGAAATGTAAACTGTGTAAGTTGCTCTGGATAAGTGCCTAAAATATAAATATACTTCCTGTCCTGCTTTGTCCCCTCTGGGGGCATTTAATGCCGCCACGTGCAATCTGTTTACCCAAAATACAGCATCACTGCGTCTATAACAACAAACCTCTTGGTTTTGGATTTCCACATTCCTATCCGAGCAGCAGCGTTGATAATTACAGGGGCTGAATGAAACTGGATGCAGATGATTGCAGATTCAAAACTAGGTTGGCACAATATGGGATTTGATTGGCTCCAGCGCATTCAGCCCAGTGTGTAAAATGTGAGCCGTATTGGAAATGATACTGGATAAGGGTGAGCTTGCTGTGTAAACGAATAACTACAGAGAACAGGACTCGGTCAGCAGTAGGGTGTGGATTCAAATCCTTGGATGCGGCCGGGGTACCCTGAGGGACAGTCAACTTGTGTGAACTCGACTCAAGCATCTGAGGAATGCGACGGGAATTCGGGACAGCGAGGGACCAGCAAGGGTCAAGGATGAAACCCAGATTTGCCGTACGAGAAACAGCCAGGCCTGCTGGGGTCGCAGGAGGGGGTTAGGCCCGCTCCCCAAAAACAGCACTCAAATTAGAACAGAATGTGGTTCTCACAGAGGACAGGTCATGTATCCTGTTTACTGCTCCAGTGGTCAGCAGCACTGCACATCGTGTGGAAGGGGTCAGGCTGCAGGGGCTCCCAAACTTCACACTTAATGAGTGATATAACACATTTCATTCATTATATCCATGCTTTTTCTTTTTGAAATGCACGCCAACAACTGCATGCATGGTGCACTATATGTACCCTAACACGTTTTTTTTACAGTGTATTAGGGTTGGGGTCAATTCCATATTCAATCAATTCATTCAATTAATTACAGTTAAAGTCATCTTTGATGATCCTGAATTGACAGAACTGAACTGGAATGGACCCTGACTCAATGCTACCCAAGCCTCCTGACCAGCCTCAACCCCAACAGTTTGGGAGCCGCTGTCATATACCGTCAACACAGACCCACCATCTTTGTGGCCAGGGCTGAGCCACCTGACCCTCAAACCCACCGTCCCACAGATGCCCCGCTAATTAACATGCATTCATCATATCATATATATACATATATATATATATATACACAAATGCCATTTAGCAGACGCTTTTATCCAAAGTGACTTACAGTAGTGAATGCATACATTTTTCATGTGGTTAAACCCACAACCTAGCCGTTTTCAGCACCATGCTCTACCTTCTGAACCACATATCCTCTCGGGCAGGCCATGTGATCGGAGTGGTGGACGCAGATCTTTTCAGATCTCACACAATCTGCGGGTTCCTCTTCCTGCGCTCATGCAATCAGCCCTGGTGAAACACACAGCAGGAGCAGCTGAGGTGAGGCAGTGCGTCTGCGCGCTCACAGGACAGGGCCCCGTAGCCATGAATGCTGGGTAAACGCTTTGGTTTTGACAGACAGGTGATGAAAGACAAGCTCCATGTGCTTTTCTGCCAGAGCTCATCACGGCTTTGTAGGAATTACATGAAGTCTCTTAATCCTGAAACGAGTACTGAGTAAATAAAATATAAATATATATATATACACACACACATTTTTCACGGAATGAAAATTTGGAATCCAAATTGGGATTTGAGGCATTTCCAAACAAGACCTTCATCATGAAGACCAAAGAACATTCAAAGCAAATCCGAAAGCAACAATTAATACAAAGTGAAGGGGAAAGTTAAGACTTCAAAGACTCCCCTGAAGCACTGTTAAGTCCATCATGAAGAAATGGAGTGAATATGTGAAAACTCACATGAAATCTCACCTAGAGTTTGCCAGAAGGTATGTGGGAGAATCTCAAACCAAGATTCTATGGTCTGATGAGACCAAGATTGAACTTTTTGGCCTGAACAACAGGCGCTATGTTTGACGCAAGCTTAACACTGCGCATCATCCCAAGAACACCCTCCCTACTATGAGACATGGTGGTGGGAGCCTAATGCTATGGGGATGCTTCTCTGCTTCAGGGAATGAAAAACGTGCCAAAATAGAGGGCAAGGTGGAGCAAGATGTAGAAAAATCTTGGGAGGAAAATCTGCTGCAGTCTGCAAGAGACCTGGGACTTGGGAGAAGATTTATATTCCAGCAGGGCAATATAGGGTAATGTAGGGCAAGTAGTTTGTTTTATTATTTGACATTAGAGTATTTTGTGGCCGAAAAATCCCAATTAAATCCCTTTTGATTCCATGAAGTAAAAAACTGCCAAAGGTGTCAACACTTTTTTTACCCACTGTATATGCTCTTAAGTAGCTTGCCAGAATAATGCTGACATTTCAAGACCCCTTAAGGGCCACTTGTATTTTGCACAAACATCCACTTTTTTATTTATTTTTCCATTTTTTTCCTGTTTTTCCCGATTTAGTGGCCAATTACACCCTCCATTTATTTAGATTCGTCCTCCCCCACAAACTCGTCGCCCGTCCTCCAGGTCAAGCTAATTCCCTGAGGCCGGCAATGATCCACCTCCTCCGAGACAGAACTCATCCACCTACTCTCTGGAGACAACCTTTTGTGCTTCTGGGCAAGTTTGTGCCGGGTCACCCTCCCCCCTTCCCCGATCAGGGCTCCTGGCCTGGCACAGTCAGTTTTTGAACCGCGACTACAATAGGCAGCTCACACTTACAAATCACCAGTCAAAACGAGATGTACATTAGACCGCTACGCTATCCGAGGCCCCCAAACCTCCACTTTTAATAACCTAACTGACCAAAGGTTTAACCTCTTTGACATTTTCTAATATTTCTGCAAAGACAAATCATAGATTAAAGGCTGTATTTGTGCCCTGCACTCACAACAAAAAATAATTGCTGCAATGAATTACAGGAAACCACACTTGCAAATACACACTAATGAACCAACTGGACCATATAGGTGAGGGGAACAGGTGGGAAAGACTGCCAGCACGCCCTGCAGCCCTGCAGGAACTGCGTCCGGTGCCACTGCCATAAACAACAGAAGTAATGCGCCTTCTCAGCAGCGACGCCAACTCAAACTCAATTCAGCATCAATTTAAAGAAACATCGATTGCCTCGGTCCGGATCCGACGACAAGCTCAAAAGCCATTAATCAGAGTCAACACTGAATCAAAACTGTTGAACGCACCGCTGAAGGTAGAGGCTGTTGGGTGACGGACACAGCTAAAGCTGGACGCCACAGATGTGGCAGCGATGGGGCGGGCTTGCTATCGGGCATTCGGAATTGGGGAATAAATGGGTGATAAAAAAGGTGTTCAAAATAACAAAAACAATACAAAGCACAGGGCAATAAGTCCATAATAAATCATATATTAAGGCAATCACACAACCGGCTAACAAGGCAATGGCAGAACAACATTTACACGCTCTTATCCAGAGTGACAGTTTTTATATTTCTTACATACAATCCATTTATGGAAGCGACTCGGGTTAAGTAGCTTGCTCAAAGGTACACCGGCCTCAATTGAACCCGCAACTTTTGAGTTACAAGCCCAGTTTCCCATCACATTACACTACAGTGTTGTCTAATAATGACTCAGCGAGACACCTTCCCACATTGTTCTCATTTGGGTTCCCCACCTGTTCTGTCTGGGCAGTAAAGCCCTTGGGTCATAAATCAGTGCGTAGCACAGGGCCATCATACTGGTGTCAGGCACTACCAGCCAGAGGAACAGTTTATGTTTTATGGCATTTCCACTAAACGCAGCACACTGCTGTAACAGGGGCAGTTCAATAAAAGAAAAAAAAGGCCTCTCACCATGGTGCAGAACCGTCAGTCAAACAGACTACATATTATTACAAATACTGAGAGCACAGGGGTTCCCCTTTGCAAACACCCCACTGCTAAATCTCCTGCTTCATTCAGTGACATTTAACAGGGGTTACATGCCTCCACTGTAACGGAAACACACTCAACACAGCCACCTTGTGATGTCCAAGGCGCATGTGCGCGCACGGACATACACGCACATATGGACACGCGCATACACACACACACACACACACACACACACACATGCACGCACGTGCACACACACACACACGCACACATGCACACACACACACACACGCACATACGGACACACACACATGCACACACGGACACCCACACATACATGGACACACACACACACACACATGGACACACACGCACACATGCACACACACACACACGCACATACGGACACACACACATGCACACACGGACACCCACGCATACATGGACACACACACACACACGGACACACACACATGGACACATGGATACAGACACACGGACACACATGCATACACGGACACACACACACACGGACACACACACATGGACACATGGATACACAGACAGAGGGACACACACATACACGCACACACACACACACACACACACACACACACACAGGTTAGATAATAATGTGTTTGTTTACAGGACAGAGTTCGATGCCCATTTGCAAAAGTAGATTGCCTCCGATTGTTGAGAGAGATTGCACCCTCAGTATCATGTGACCATGGAAACCAAGAGACTTTAGATTTGAGAGAGAGAGCGAGAAAGGGAGGTGAAGAGAGAGAGAATGGAATGTGTGGCAGAAGAGTGAGAAAAAGACTACCAGGACCGGCAGAGAGATATATCCATCTCTCTGATGAAACCCCTTTGTACCAAACACAGGTCACCACACAAAGGCAGAGTTATGACAGTGTGGTAAATAAAAATGGCAAGCATCTCTGGGCAGATACACATATAGCTCAGTGCTTGGTAGCAGTGTGGTAGACTTTGCCATCACAGAAATGGAGCCAGAATGTATTAATGCATTTATTGTCATGCCACAAACACCCCTGTCAGACCACAGCCAGGTAACTCTATACCTGAGTAAATCAGAACGGGCCCTGAAAGATCAACAACCTGCAGCAAAGCTTTTCAACCTGGAGCCAGAATACCAGGCAGCACTGAACAGAGCTGAAATAGAGAGCATGCTGAATAACCTTCAGCATACACAATACCCATGCAACAATAGGGGTTTAAACCTGGCTACAAAAAAAATTAAATAGTATATTTGTTGAATTAGTAATAAAATCAATCCTAAAGATTATAAGCATGAAAATGAAACCAAACCCTGAGAATAAGTCAAAAGAAAAATGGTTTGATAATAAATGTGCCACAGCTAGGAAGCAGCTGAGAAAGCTGTCAAACCATAAACACAGGGAGCCCAGTGACACAGAAGGACGCAATCAGATACAATCAGGCCCTAAACTGTACAAACAGCTCCTACACAGGAAAAAGAGGCTGTATCCAAATAACTTTTAAATGCAATTCAACAAAACACCTTTAGGGATTTGTGGAAGAAACTAAATGAATCAAATACTAAAGAAAAACTGACATTACAGAAAGTCAATATCTGGAAAAAACTATTTGAAGAAAGCAACACATTTAATCTTAATTAATCTTTAATTAATCTTACAGAGTGGTGTAGGGGTAAAATATATGACATATGCCATTTAGCTGATGCTTTTATCCAATAGTGAATGCATACATTTTTGGCATACATTTTGGTCCCAATGGGAATCGAACCCACAACCTAAGCGTTGTCAGCGCCGTGCTCCACCTACTGAGCCACACAGAACCACAATGACATCATAAATTACAGAGAATAAGTGCAGTATCAGAATTGGAACTAAAATAATTGAATTCTTCACTCAGGGGCGTGGAGCGAGACAGCGCTGCAGTCCAACACTCTTTCAACATTTATATCAATAATTGGCCACAGTTTTGGAACAGTCTGCTCCTGGGCTCATTCCACATGATAAAGAAATACAATTCTTACTCTATGCGGATGACCTGGTTCTGCTGTCACCCACAGCAGAACCTGTTATACCTACAGCAGTTCTGTCAGACCTGGCCACTGACAGCAAATCTGGATAAGACCAAAACGATCTTCTGGAAAAAAGCCAGATGTCAGGAAAACAGGTACCACTTCACCTTGGGAAGCCAACACCCTGGAACACACCACCAGCTACACTTGGATCAGGTGATTAGTACTTCAGGGAGCTTCAGCATGGCAATAAATGCATTAAAGGACAAAGCATGCAGGGCCTACTACACAATTTAAAAAAAACAACTATCTCTAGATACAACCCTGCCATAAAGATCTGGCTGAAATGATTTGATAGTATTATCCAGCCCATCCTCCTTTATGGAAGTGAAATATGGGGCCCTCTATTAAACACCAAATTATGGGATAAATATGAAATTGAAAAATTCCACCTAAAATTCTGTAAAACTGTGTTATATATTCAGAGAAATGCCCCTAATAATGCGTGCAGGGCCGAATTAGGCCGATTCCCCCTCCTTCTCCTATTAAAAAAAAGAAGCCATCAAATGCTGGGTTCATCTGATCCACACTGCTACCAGCACACAGCACTAAAACTCAACCAGCTCTGTCCAGAGAAAGACCCCCTGGGACAACTGGCCATGGAACACCAAAGTGTACACAATGTAGGCTACACAAAATTACACCAGCAACATTTCAAAATATGTACTCAACAAATACAAATTTGTACATTTATGATTGACTTGAAGAAACTAAATCAAACAATATAATTAGAGATCTACCGAACTCTAAACAGAGACTACTCCCTGGCAGAATATCTTATCAGAATAAAAGACCCAAAACAAAGGCGCAACATTAACGGTGTATGGACTCAGCGAGCACAGCCTTGTCATCAAACAGACTGCCACAAAAATACCTGGATGGCTGAAGAGAATGGGCTATGTGGTCACTGCAACCTAGCAGAGGTGGAGACGAGGCCCGCTTCCTACTTATCAGCTCCAAGTACCTCCCCATCAGAGACAAATATTTCTCCAAATTCTCTGCCCTAATAAATAAATATCAAGACCTCCCAGACACAGACAAATCAAAAATAATCCTTAAAATAAAAGGTACTAGTGCAAGATTTGACGTACAGTTACATGTATTGAGGTGCAGCCCAATACATATCTGCCTGCTATAATCTGAGAGAGGGTGTGGGCTAAATGTTCTATGTCCTATGGTTATATATGTATCTGTCTCATATATGGGACAGAGGTTCCATAATCTACTTGTTAAAATTCTGCAATGTGGGCTATACATGTGTGGGAGGGGGTGGGCTGCTTGTTTGTTACAATGCTGTAATGTGTGGTATATATGTGTGGGAAGGGGAAGGTTGCCTGTATTTTATTTATTTATTTATTTTTCCCTTGGTGGTTGTTGTTGCCATATGTATTTTAAGGCTTTAGAAACACAAGATGCAAATAAAGCCAATTTGAATTTTAAAAAGGGAGACAAGGTGACTTGTCGGTGGTTGTACGTCAAACCAGCAGGCAGCTCTGAGCAAATTATCCTAGTTTCACACAGAGACAGACCCCTCAAAGGGACTGCACCTCACTTCATTCACAGACTGGAAGGATTTCTCAACTGGCCTGGATACATGACAGGCATTTAGCATAAACTTCTCTCCTTCCCTTCCTCCCTCTCTCTTATACAGTAACATTAACATAGTGCATGGCTTTCTTGGTTATTTTTGACGATTGACCTTCTCTTGAAGTACAGTTCAGTTTATGAGAATAACTGTCCCTCTCGCTCTCTTTCAATGCTGTAGAGGGACTGTTATGATTGACAGACATGTGAAGCTGCTGAAGTCTGTATTCTTCACACGTTGATGTCTGCTCTCTGAATGGCCAGAAAAAGGCCAAAGGAGAACGACTCATCAAGCCTGCCATCTGCTGAGCTTCGTACTCCTACTCCTCACACAGATCTGCTACTCCTACTCTACACACAGATCTCCTACTCCTATTCTACACACAGATTTCCTACTCCTACTCTACACACAGATTTCTCTACACACAGATCTCCTACTCCATTCTACACACAGATTTCCTACTCCTACTCTACACACAGATCTCTCTACACACAGATCTCCTACTCCTACTCTACACACAGATAACCTACTCCTGCTCTACACACAGATCTCCTACTCTACACACAGATCTCCTACTCCTACTCTACACACAGATCTCCTACTCCATTCTACACACAGATTTCCTACTCCTACTCTACACACAAATATCCTACTCCTACTCTACACACAGATTTCCTACTCCTACTCTACACACAGATAACCTACTCCTACTCTACACACAGATCTCCTACTCTACACACAGATCTCCTAATACTACTCTACACACAGATCTCCTAATACTACTCTACACACAGATCTCCTACTCTTACTCTATACACAGTCTCCTACTCTACAGAGATATCTTACTCTACACACAGATATCCTACTCTACACACAGATATCCTACTCTTCACACAGGTCTCCGACACACAGATCTCCTACTCTACACACAGGTCTCCTACTCTACACACAGATCTCCTACTCCTAAATAGGACCTCCTAAAACCTAAATAGACATCAGCTTTAGAAAGGGTGGATGCTATGACAACGCATACATATTTAATTGTGTATATATTTATTGCACCTATTTAGAATATATATATATCCTCAAACAAATGTACAGGAAGCATCTAGCAATCCAGCATCAAAAATATATATTCAGTTTTTTCCTAGAGGCCACATCTACAAGTGTGTGGGTGGGCAGGAGGCAAACAGGAGGCACTTTCATAACAACCAGATACCAGAATAATCTCAGTTCTGACTCCAGCATTTACTCTGCCTGTGACCAAGGCTGTGTTTCAGGAGCCGGCCTGCTTTTACAGTGTAGAGAAAGAAGTGCGCTTTTTGAGGAAATTGACTCGCAAATTAGTTCGATGCATTCACGAGGTGAGGGAAGTGAATTTAAATCTTTCAAACCTGTCCAATTTACTGTGCTTCAGACTCTTTAGTTGCGTATCTTGCTCTGCGTTTGTATCTGTACTTACTGTGTCACTGGAAAGGGGTGTTCAGATTTCGACTGCTTGCAATGCTATTACGAATGTGGTTTTCCCAGCCACATCACACACTCCGCGGAAAGTTCCAGATGTTTCGCGTAACCTGGTGCGTTGGCCAAAGACGCGAAACCCTGATCCCGTTTCCCGGCCAGCGTGAGGAGCCGAGCCCTGCGGATGGGAGCGGCACCATGGCAACGTGTCACCCTGTGATATCATCTCATCTGATCGGGCCACTTCTGGAGGAACGCAACGGGGGGAAATACAAACCCCCAAACAACATGCCTGTGCAGGCCTGTCGCCTCTCCCTTTCTGCAGGGCGTACGTGAGAAAGCACTACATGCAACGAAGGTTAAAGCTTCATGCTCTGGGGACGTTCTGCTGGTAGACGCCTAAGGCTTCTTCAGGGTCAGGTCAAATTGACATATTCCATGACTTTTCAAAAGACATTTTAAGGATGAAGGTACGAGTCTCAAGGGTTTATTTTTGGCGTAATGATCAGGGCTACTTTTGTGAGGTGGAATCACATTTTGAGGCACATTATTTTAAAAACACTGTGTCTACAAAGGCACACACTTCATGCTCCAGTGACAATTGGCTTTTGGTTGTGGAATTAATGTACAAGCCAGTCCAATTAGTTAGCACTGTCAGCCAGTTGATATCGTAAGCCTTGACAGTAAGTGACCTCAAGCTAGTCCATTAGAAAACTGGATGCGTTTCGCTTGCAGTAAAGGCCTTTTAATGCGGGGATTTTTCCCGGACATAGGAACATTTGAGCACTTTCCATTACTTTTTAATGAGTTTACATGGTGAAAACATTTTCAAGGAAGACGGGAACCCCGTTCTTCTCCTCCACTCTAAACCCAGGGAAACTGCTCAGTTAACGCCTTTTAGCATTAGTATTCATCTGTCGTGTGCTTGGTTCATCCAGCCAAGTACTTTCCCCTCGGCTGGTCAGTAGGATCTCTTTAATGGGGTGGGTGGGGGTAGTGGTTAGGGTCAAACAAATGGGGCCTCACGCCTCGCCGGGATGGAACTGTCCATCCCGCCCGACAGGGGAGCTGCGGTTCCAGCTCGCTCTGGAGACAGCCGCGTCCACCAGAAGGGTCGTCGCGTTCAAAGAAGGCCCGTCTGTCACTGCTCGACTCTCAGCCACTGAGCCGCTTCGCTTTATAGCTACAGAATTTCACAAGTACTGGTGAAAAATTTCTCCCGGGTTCTCCGATCGACGCTCCTCCCGCGGCGTTGTAGCACACAAGCGCCAAGAATTCCCGAAACCAGACTCCAACTGACTGGAACGGTTCGTTCATACAGATACCTTTATTTACGGGAACCCTTGACCATATGCAACCACAGTCTCTCAGATTCAACCTTTGTAGATTTATGCCGCTTACCCCGGTAGTTCCTGTAGCGTGATCATGTCACATTGCACTGCCACAAGAAAACAGCCAGGCAGATAATTTGGTTAGGAGCTAAAGATTGGTTAAAAAAGAAAATAAAATAATAATTAGACATATTTCAGACCTCAGATATAGAGTCTAATTCACTGAAATCAATTCTTCCATCATACAACGCCCAATGTGAGTTAGAGGGAACTATCGATTTGTGGGTGGCAATATTATCACCATTTTGCAAATATGTCAACAACCAAAAAATCTTTAAAAACAGAGCACTACACATTTTTACACAGTGGTTTGCGGTTCATTCAAATGAAATAAAACCGGCAGACTGAAGTCCTCCAAAGCCCTACAGGATTAAGCCAAAGACCTGCTCCTGGCAAATCCTAAATGCACATCACTACTGTATGCACTCAATCACAGGGCGCACATGGCACGTCTTGTGCCTCAAACGTTGACATGAAATTACCTCTGCGATGCAAAAACAAAATCTTTCATAGCCTTGAGATCGCAGCAAAGCCCAGAGGACACATGCTGAAGTCTGTGATCAGCTTTTTCACTGACCTCAGTCCGCTGGTCACACTGTATGTTGTTGTCGTACACAAGTACTGGACGCAATAAATCCGTTTGCTGATAAAACGGCATGTTGTTTGATGGGAAAAGGGTACAAAACAAATTAATTTGGGATAGCCGCCAACAAAGTTAGAACGAGGTTGCCAGGGCATTGGAGAAAATGGTTGGCGATCAAATCAGTAACCCTGCAAATCCGTGCGAGTTTAAAGAAGCCTCTTTGATGCCAAAAACTACGGCAAGCGGGGGCTGTGAGGAGCAGGATTGTGGCACCATACTGAGAGTGGGAGGTGGGCTATCTGTCAAGGGTCTGTCTTTCAGATACACTGCGTTCCGACTGACAGGGCCTCCAGGATTTTTACCACAGCACAGCACAGCTCTTCAAATCACTTCAAATGATGTGTTCACAAGCGGGCTCTTGGGAACTCTAAAGGTTTGAATATACTTCACGTTAAATACACATACGCGTACATAAAATGGCTGCCAATGCGTATCCTGCGTTGTTTTGGTGCAAACCTTGTGCACGTCCTCAAGAATTAACGCAACGTGTACACCAGGTGCAATATCTGTGAGCGTGTCTGTCAGCCAATCCACATGGTAAATAAACTGGCAAACCAGCAGTACGTTGCCTAAGCAATTTCTGTGCCACCTAGTGGATTTGGCTTTTAAACATCTAGACAGATGTAAAGTACGCAGTGCAGTATGTGAACAATGCCGTTCATTTTGGGTATGCATACGCGAACGCGTATGTGAGAAAATTGAAGTACATTCAGGCCTTTAGTGGGGCCACATATACTGAAAAATGTATGCGTTCAGTACTGTAAGTCACTTTGGATAAATGGAAACATGCGTAAAATGTGTAAAATGCCCTGTGAGCTGCCGGTTCAAATCCTGGGTGGGGCACAGTTTTAGGCTCTTGAGCAACAGACTCATACTGAATTGCTTCCACACAGCTGTTGCGGTTGTAAATGTGTATGCTGTGTTAAGGGCC
Source organism: Aldrovandia affinis (assembly GCA_029706075.1). Classification (NCBI taxonomy): domain Eukaryota; kingdom Metazoa; phylum Chordata; class Actinopteri; order Notacanthiformes; family Halosauridae; genus Aldrovandia; species Aldrovandia affinis. Next base: position 7,231,107 of record JAINUG010000030.1, on the reverse strand, counting down.
CTGTAAGAGTGGATCTGCCATGCAAATAAACGAGACATGAATGGGCAAATAAATTTGTTACCCCATTTCTCTGATGTCATGGGAGAACATGCTCGTGGGTGAACTAAGGCGCTGGTGTTACACAATCACTCCCGTCAAACCGGTCCGGCCGGTTTGTCTTAGTATAGTATTTATTTTACCTTTCTGTGCATATAAAACACTTAAGAAAAACCTCTAAATACAATAAAACATCTTAAACATAACATTCAGTACATAATAATACTGTAATAACAATACAGTAATAAGAAAAGTAACTATGTACATACAATACTGTACTGTAAAAAAAACCATTAAAGAAATGCTTTGAGCCTTTTCTTGCACTAAAGAAAGGCTAATAGGCATATTATGCTGATTTTGGTCTTCTATCCAAATTATCAATAGCCTTTCCATCTCAATAATTAAACCACTGCTTTGCATGGTAATAATCGTGGCATTCATCGGGGCATAGCCTTTCACATGCTCCATTATTCTCCCTTTGTCTTTTTAAATCGTTTTAAAAAAACTGATCTGGCTGATGGCGTTTCACCTCTCCGATCTCTTTATTATTTCAGCTTTACTTTCCATGGTGATTGTTTTCCTTTTCTTTGATGCATCACCAGCACTTGCATCAGATTTACGCTTTGGAGGCATCGTTGTATGGTAAAGAGAAAGAGAAAAACGGGACCGTGATCTGACTTAAAATAACGGACAATCTCTGTTCCTTGAGCCAACAAACCGCTGAAACCGTGCAATGTTTTCATGAGCATCACAAAGTAGTGCGTGCTTTCGTTATTACAAACCATTGTATTTAATTCATTTTTAAAAACGTAATAGGCCTTATGACAGTCCGTTCGTAAGTACGAGTTGTCCGTAAGCCGGACGTTCGTAACCCGGGGACTGCCTGTATGTGCTTATTGTGGTTATTGCGGTAGGGAGCACTGGATAAAGTAATGCCATACTGTAAAGATATAGGGTATGCCCCATCGATCCATAACTTAGGGGATGGCATGCCTATCTGACTAATGTACAGTATTGAAAGCCAAATGAATTTAAACGGTTTAGTAACATTGATGTCAGTTACTTTCTTGAAAGCAGTGATCTCTGGCCATGCTTTAGAGAAACGCTGTAGAAGCACTGCTCTCTCTCTCCTCTAAGATACAGAGTGTTTAAGGGGACATTACATTACATTACATTACAGGCATTAGGCAGACGCTCTTATCCAGAGCGACGTACAACAAAGTGTTAACCGTAGTCAAGAACAGTTTAGTTGAAAGCCACCCTAGTGGGAAGTACCGTTCCTAGGTGCTAGGCGCAACCACATAGTTAAACTAGGACCCTGTAGGTAAAACTGTAGCCACAATTCAAAGGTAGCAATAAACAGTATCAGGTTGTTACCCTCCCTTGCAAATATTGTTATCTTGACTTGCCCTTTTCATCTGTTCTTTCACTTCTCCACCAACACAGTGAGTGCCGTGCTCTTCTGTTGGACACCGTTCAAAGATTGTCTTAGCACCATTATAAGAATGTTTACTTTTCTCCTCCTAAGTCTGAGTTTGGGGCTGTGCTTAAGTGCTTTTCTCAAAATCTTTATGCTTGCGGGCCTGAGTTTCACTCACCCAACCAATCGGATACAGAGAAGTATGGCGGAGGGAAACATTCTTCTGTGAGACGGAGAGCAGGTTCTAACACGCCGGGCCAGCCCCCGCCTCAGCCCCTCACTTCCGCAGCCTCAGATCTCATGAGCGATGCTGTGGCGGTCTGTGCTAGCCACATTACCCCGCCCACGCGGGCCAGCGTCTACTGACGGGTGTGAGGCGAGAGCCCTGCCGCTGCTGGAGAGGGGCCATCGTGCACCATGAGCAGGGTTGCCAACTTTCTATCATCCAAATACGGGATAGAAGGCAGGGCACTGAGGGTGAGGTGGGTATGGTGTTGTATGGATGTAAATCAACACATACTGTATATTATATATTGTAACGTGGACATGGAACAAGTATGGGACGAGCCAATTTTGGCCCAAAATAGGGACGACCTGGCTAATACAGGACAGTTGGCAACCCTGGCCATCAGAGACTCAATGATTTCAACCAATGTTTTCCAATGGAGGGTGAATCCTTTTGAAAGGTTCATGCGAGTCAATGGACCCCATTAAGGGGTTGAAGAAGCCTCAGTCCCATCACTAAAGATGCAACCAAATATGGTTCTTATGGCACCTGGCCCGGGTTCGACCTGACCTGTGTCCTGTTAGCAGCCCTGGATCAGACGAGCAGGTAGACAACAGTCTGCGCAATGATACTGCTCAACACTCAGGCCCAGCTATACAAATTATCCTATGAGAGTACACCTAGCACTGCTCTCTGACAATCAGTCTACCTCATAGTCAATACGTATTATCTGCTGCTGTTTGAGGTTGCTTTTTGAAAGGAAAAAAGTCTCAAATATTTTAAAATGGACCCGATGTGCCCCATTTGAAAATGGGGAAGATATGCAGTACACTGTTGCACGCAGACCAAGTCTAGCACCTTTACAAGGCCGATTCTTAATTGTTTGGCTTGTCCAACCAAACACATCTTCCTAGATCTTATTTTCTCAGGGAACTGCCATTGGTGCCTTGAAAAACACACGAAAAGCTCATAAACAGGCATTTTCCAGTTCAAAAGGCTTATGGCACTGACGCATAATTCCAGAGCCAGGTTTTCGAAAGGCTTCCGCCCAGCGGTAAACACTATGCGCTCTAACCACGACCAGTTCAAAATCCACAATCACGTCACAGCAAAAATGAGTTCTAATTGCAAGCCTCCATTGCAATCATTAGCCAAAGACAGACAGAAACGAACTTAAAGGGGAACTGTCACAAAAAAAAAGCAGTTTTGTATTTCATTGCTGCAATCCTTCCTGTAGAATATTATCTGTGTTTTTACTGCCTTTTATCTCAACAGGTGTGTCGTGGGTGACTGAGAATCTGAGCCACACAGGGATGAGAGCCACGGGAATATTGGCTGGTCAGACTGCTCCTTACTCAAAATTAATTACACATTGGCCGTTAGACGCTTGACACATCCAAGGGATGTAACCATAGCGAGAAGGAAACAACTATGACTTCCTGTCCTGTCCGACAGCTTTTTACATTTGCATTATCTCTTCTGGGAACTGAACATTTGGACTCGACGCATGTTGTTCACACTTGATACCACACACCGGCACGAAATGGCACCTCAGATGTCTGCTCAATTTGATCTGTTATTTTTATCTGATATGTTTTTTATGAAAAGGCTTTCCATCACCAAATGTTGCACAATTGGTGCAAAAGGAAGTGCACAGTGTAAAATCAACTCGGACAGAGCATTATTAACTCTTATTATTAACTCTAATGAGTTAAATGAACTCAGAGTTAACTGTCAGAGCTGATTTACCGCAGAGCGTTTTGGTGTGTACGCTCAAAAAACAAGGCACTTTTCAATTGCTGAAATTCCGTCGTTACTGCATTGTGCTGTAGGAACAATTCCAGCCCCTACGGCCTAACACAACAAAGGAGGGTCTCGTTCTCTAAAATCAACGATTAATACGCCGACTAGAGCGGCAGGAGGCCGACTCAATCGCTAGGAGGTGTATCCAACATCCACAGCCCTGCATGCCCTGTATAAGAAGCAGGGTCTGTTCTCTGCATAGCAGTGCACTAGAATAACCAGTTAGCACAACTGCTGAGAGAAGTGCTGGGAGACATATGGGTGATATGTCAGTGGACGTGTGCAGCGCAGTCAAGACGAAAAAGGAGTTGAAGGGGGCAGGAAAGTTTTTGCGGATGAGCCAAGTGAAGTCATAGCCCCGCAGACATTCCAGCGCCTTTCACAACCAACCCGTGCCAAGACACACACAATACGCACACCTCCGAAACAAACAGCCTGAGAGAGCCTGCCGTGTTCCCATGCACCCTCCCTCCCTCACTCTAACCCCCTCTCCCCACTGTACACACTCCCACCCCCACCCCTTCACACACACAAACTTTTGCTCCAACTCATAGGAGTGACTTTGTAAGAGTAAAGAGAGCCACCGGAGAGAGTCCGTTACTAACCTGCTCCCTCAGTGAACGCAGAGTCCCCATGGCTGGTCTTCAAGATCTGCTCTGTGTTTTCCCCGGCTGGGCTCTAACGCAGGAAAGCGCGCGGCGTGGCTCACTCTCTCCCCTCTCGGCTCGGAGACACTGCTGCCAGCCCGGGCGGAGAGTGTTGTGGAGGGTGGAAGCGGTGGGGGCCGGCCGTCAGGCAGGCCAACTCTTTTAGGGGGTGGAGGAGGGGGGGGGGTTCTGGCAGCCTTTCCCTGTCAGTCACTCCCACTGGACCAATGAGCCTTGGAAGGGGAGGAGCTGTGGGGAGGAGCTGCTTCTGAGACCTGGCTGAGGGGGAGGGGCTCCTGAATGAAGGGAGTCAGATGTGTCACAGGCGCTGGAGCTGTGGACGGTGCTCACAGGGATCAAGCTCACACCGACGCTTATATAAACTGGATGGTGTGGATCCACAGGGAGGCATGAGCCCATCTAGCTTCTGAAAAGTGAAAACTACACAAACCTGGTCCTGGGTCCTGAGTTATTATTTCTCCCATCTACACACAGCTCTCTCTCTCTCAGTCTCTCCTCCTTCTTCTTCTCTCTGCTTCCCTTTTCTCTTTCTCACTCTCCTCCTCTCTCTCTCTCTCTCCTCTACCACCCCCCCCCCTCTCTCTATCTCTCTTGCCCAGGGGTGAGGGCCAGGCTGCCGTGAAAACAAATGACTTCCATTCGAAAACACTTCAATGAAAAAGGCAGAGATTGTGAAATAGCGGCACCCGTTTAAAACAATGCCCTTTGCTTGCTGTGTGGGGCGCTGTTTCGCAAGTAGTGAAGCTTAACACAAGCCTCGCAATAATGTGGAATGCAATAAAACGCGAGTGGTCTGTGCATTGTGACACTTGACAGGGCAGCTGGTTAATCATAAATAGCACACACATTATTGAGCAGGTGCTTGGCTGACCAAGGACCGTGAGGGTAAAGTCGGATACATTGCAGTGACTGAGAAATAATTAAAATAGGAGTCTACACCTAATGTCCCCAAAAGAAGGGAACCCTATACAAGAACAAAAACACACACACACACACACATATATATATATATATATATATATATATAGGCATGCATGCATGCAAGGGTCTGCTCAAACACCCCCACACGCACACATAGGAACACACCCATGAGCGCACACACACCCCCACACACACACACGTACACACCCATGAGCACACACACACACACACCCCCACACACACACATAAGAACACACAGAAGTGCATGCACACCTCCACAGGCACACATACAAACACACACACGTTCATACACAATCAGCTCTTGCAAATGACAGAAGCCACTCTCACATACAACAGGACTTATAATGGCACCTATCTCCCGTGGTACTCATAGCAAAGGACAACATAACCAGAAGGTTGTGGGTTCTGAGGGAACATGTTTGTAGAAGTGTAGTACAATGGTTGTCTACCCCGTCCCCAACCCTTATAATCGCGACTACTACTGGCTACTACAGGAGCACGCACACAATCAATCTACTTAACCTTTGCTTTAATATTGCCCCAAAAGAAATAGAAAACAACTGGCTTACATTGTAATGCTTAGTTAAGGGTATTACTGTTTTCTTATCAGCGCATAATATTATGATATAAAACTTTTGGGAATACTGAATACTTCAAATATCCACTACACTGCAACCTATAGTGGGTGTTGAATAAAGGTGTCAAATGTTAACTATTATATTGTGGTGGGAGTCAGTGTGGCCGATTTAGGGGCCTGGAGACGGAAGAGGTGTGAGGAACCACAGCTCTTTTGTTTAAAGGAGGAAGGGGAACACTCGGGTCAGCTGACAACAATCAGACACACACACAGAGCTGTTCTCCACGCACAACGCGCCCCATGACACACAAAAACAAGCGCCTCTCCTCACTTCTACATGGCTCCCTGGAGTCCATCCGCCCATGATTACCGTATAAGGTGTTTCTCGGGCTGAGCCTAATTTATGGGTAGGAGTAAAGAGACCTTATTTTTCCGTATCAACAGGAGTTGCTAGGAAGTCATCCGACGCGCTCGCTCACATCGCTGCAGTGTGACACGTGACAAGACGAGATTAAGAGCACTAAAAACCCAGCCATACAAACACACACAACCTGGTTAATAAGTAACGTAACACAATACAAGACTGCACAGCGGGGTTCTCCAAACACGCCTTCCTGAGGGCCTGATGCATAGCGGGTCACATATATTCCATACACCGTTTATGAAACAATGCACGAATATGATGCATCGTGTGTGTAAATAAAGTTTCATTGCTGTTCTGTCACTAGTGCAGTGTTTTCTGTCACTAGTGTGACCAGAGGCAGCGTGGGGGGTGCAAAATTGAAGAAAACGTTAAAAAACTTTTTTTAGCACCGTGGACCGGTTGCACGGGGGTGACCTGGAACGAAATAAACGAACTGGTCTCAGCTTTTTTTCGCAAAATGTTTTCTTCTTAACAGAAAATAATTGAGAAGCACTTAGTGGGAGGCATGCTCACACTGCATATGCAGACCTGGAACGAATCACAATTTTTGTTTTGTTTTTTTTCTGCTGTTTTCTCTCTGTTTTTCTCCCCATTTTCTGTCTCCAATTATACCCTCCTTTTTCATGTCAGTTATCCCCTCCCTCATATATCTTACGAGGTCACTGCCGTAGTCCAGAGACCGGCGGTGACATGCGGCGGAACTTTTGATGCATCAATTCTTTCGTTTCTTCAAAGGGCCACGAGCAGGAGAGCTGAATTTGACCCATGGGCCGCTAGTTGAACAGTCCTACGATACAGTGCTAAGTCATCAAACCCAGGTGCCATTTTGTTGGTGAGAGGACTGATGGAAGGGGATACAATGGCCAGGCCCAAAACAGAAGGTTTTGGGTTCTGAACCGGCCCAGGCCATCGTCTGGCGGGTAGCGGGACCCAAAGCACGTAGCGGGCTCCCAGCAACAAAACGCAGAGGAAGGAAGGGGGGAAGGGGGGACGAGCCGCCAACTTCAGAGGCCATAAATCACATATTTTTTCAATTTTCCGCCCTGTCCACCCCACGCGGTGCAATCCGCAGAGCCTGCCATAATTACTCTGCCGGGACGTACAATAACCGAACTTCCCCGAAAATCCCACAGATCGCTGCTCATCCCAGGGACAACAAAATATCTATTTTCTCTGATCAAAGTCGTGATGACGGCTCAGAAATATCAATCATGACCCTGCTCCACAGTGTGATGGGGGGGGGTGAGAGAAGGCGCAGGAAACGAAGAGTAAATCATTTGTGTGCATGTCCAATCCAGGAGGGGGTTTCCTCTCTCTCAAAAGGCACTGAACTGGGTACAGCGCTTCCTGTGAATAAAAACTCCCTTCATTATTTTTCCATCAACAAAGCTGACCCAGGTAATTGTTGAGACGGGGGAGGGGCAGGAAACGGAGAGCTTTACAGTGATAAAGCACCTAATGAAGACCTAACGAAGTGACCAGACGCTCATTTCCTCGCGGTAAGTGACTAATGCTGTCGCCTCTGGAGAGCAGAAGCAACACACAGGTCTGAGCAGGGAGCCATCTCTTTGGTAAGAACAATAAAACCGTGAGAAGGGTATGTGTGTGACACCGGCCCACGCCCACCGATGTCTGCGTGGCCGACCAACTCCCCTGCTCACACATAGGTAGCCCCCATATAGTGCCCCAACACCATATTTCCCCCAAGTAGATCTGTACCATTGTTTAGTGACACATAATATACTGTATTTATTTTAAATGTAATCTGTGTAAGGTAATATAAACATGTTAACTCAAGATTATGATTCAGAGTCTGCAGTATGTCATTGTGAAAAACAATTATGTCATTTCTGGCCAATGACGCTTACAATATGGGAATTTTCATTGTTTGGAAAAAACACTATACTTTCCACATGTCCACACATGTGCACATCTCTCTCTCACTCACTCACTCACTCACTCACTCACACTCACTCACACACACACACACACACACACACATGCGCACACACACACACACACACACACACACACACACACACACACACACTACCACATTAGCCGTTAACCGCACAATAACTAGACTGTTGTTTTTCCCCAGTGATACCCATAAGAGAGGTGACACTATCCCAGCAGACAGAGCAAAGCCGCGGCCCCTTTATCACGTGGCGAGTCATGTGACCTCTCCCTCTGAGCCCTCCCTCACAGGGGAGGAAAAGAAAGAAACGCAGAAGCCGTGAGCAGAGGTGCAGCGCCTCGCCTTTCTGTAGGCAGACCGCACACAGGAGGGTAAACTGCGCTCAGTAAACTGTCAGCGCTCTCCTTCTTCTACACCTTCTACGTACAGGGCCTTTCATTGTGATGAGTGTGACCGGGCCCCATAAAAGCTCATAAATCACCACAGGGACGCCACCCTGCAGTGCTATCCTGTACTCAAACACAGAGAACATACATTGTGGAGGAACCGCTCAGGCTCGCGAAGTGCAGAAATCCAATAGTATGTATCCATGCATTGATTTTCGGATCGTACTAGTGACGTGCGTTGGATTCCGATGAAAAAGCTACCGGCTTGGCTCAAAGATCTTTTCTTAGCTGTTAGATAAGGGGGTCAGACCGACTGGGAGGTGCAGGCATCGTAATCTTGCTCATATCCTGTATCAGTATCGATCAGCGGTTCCAGAAAAGAATGTTGGCTGCCCCATGACCTTGCGGTGAGAACTTCTTAACTCTTAAGTTAACCTTCCCAACTCTGGAATGCCATGCGTTCGATCCTGTGGGATGGGTTATACCACAAACCCCAAAAGACGACTTTATAAAACATCGAACCACTGAACTACTAGGCCACCGCAAGCGGAGGAGGTGTGGAGGTGGACCACCTGTGTGATAGACTGAGGGTGTTGTACGCTATATGCAGTTTTGTGTCATTGGCCCATATATTACTGAACCATGGAACAGGCAGAAGATCTAGTAATAGTAATTACTGTAGTATTAGTCATATTCAGGATATCAATATATATATATATATATATATACACACATATATATATATACACTGCATATAATTTAGCTAAATAGGCCATGTCAGAAGCTTGCATTAGCCTTCTTGATGTGTAAAGTGGTTGTTGCAAAATGTATTGCAATGCGATACAAAACAACAAAACTATGTAGAGGACGAGCTGAGCCTCCCCCCCAAGTCATAAATTAACATCTTTGAAGAACAGTTCAGGGGCGTTTCAGAGCTCCTTCAGTACATACATGAAATACTTCCTCCCCCTTGTGGTCGCAGATGTAAATTGCAGTTTAGTCCAACAGGTGGCGCTCCTAACCGATCAACACAGCTCTCATAAAACAAGTACGTATATAAAAACTTTCCACAGTTATAGCTGTTAGATGCAAGCTCTGGTTTCTAAAAAATAATAATAATAACGACATATTCATAGAAGCCACAGAAAGCAAAAGCCAAATGCTGGTCAGACAACACAAGCATGTGAGTAAATAATGTCTATCAGAGTCAGAAAACGTTTTTACTTATATTGACTTACGAGTGGCACAAGGACAGCTGGACCTGAAGATGAGATGGTTAAGGTGGTCTGGCTACAAGCAAATGCATGATGTAAATGCATTTTGACCACTTTCTGTCAGAAACGTCAGATGAGGTCAGGCCTAAATTGTAAATGGTGCAATTCCACCAAGACTAACATCCTGGCAACCTTAAGAACTTATTACATTACAGGCATTTGGCAGACGCTCTTATCCAGAGCGACGTACAACAAAGTGTTAACCGTAGTCAAGAACAGTTTAGCTGAAAGCCACCCTAGTGGGAAGTACAGTTCCTAGGTGCTAGGAGCAACCACATAGTTAAACTAGGACCCTGTAGGTAAATCTGTAGCCACAATTCAAAGGTAGCAATAAAGCAATCATTGCGGAAAATAATGCCTAAGCCTAATAAACAAGTAGACATGTGTAATACTAAGCAACTATGTCCCTAAGTTAACAAAAACCGGACTACGGGGAGAGATTACTTATCATGTACAGTCAGACTCCAGCATGTTTTCACCTCTCACGGTGTAGATTGAGAGCTTTCTCAGCATGCAGCCTGTCAGTTCATCCACACTATTCCTCTGTTTGCACATAAAAGGGCCTTTGGGTCTCCCATCACTGACACACACATGAACTGTGATCATAACCATCACCTCTGGTTCTTATGAGGTCACTGTAGTCTTGAATGAGGAGACAGTTGACATCTTGTATTTTTGATTGGACTGGGGAGTGGGGGGCAGGGACTACGAGGGCAAACTGCTTTTTCAGTGTGATAAATTAATCTTGTGGGAGCATTAAGTTTAACCCTTTGTTAACAAAGGTATTTCATAAAACAACGTGCTACAGCCTGTGTCTTTGTTGAAGTGTGTGAATGTGCACACACACTAAACACAGTTTGCCCCTGAAATCCACGGATAGTTTATTAATTAACATTGATGTAAGGGAAGACATTCTGTAATGTTTGTAGGACACATTTCTCTGTGCTTTTGTTTTTGTAAAACCCCTGTTCCGAATCGAATGATCATAAAAGCCATGCCTTGTTAGATGAAAATGCTTAATAAATGTGGACGACAGTCTAATGTGTGACAAACATTATGTAGAATCAAGATTATATTGCAAATGTTGACCCATTGTGAGCCTGTATATATGCCTACCCATAGATGTTACTCAGTTTATATATTAACCTTCCTCTCTGGGAACCCTTAACCATGAAGACAACCAAGATCCTCCTTGGACATTTTTACATACTGTAGTGAGTGTATCACAGTAGAAATCAACTAAACTTTGAATGCGTACCTTTTAGACGTTGACGTTGTGATGAATAACGGCTGTACTTCTACTTGATCGCTAGTCAACACTGTCAAAGAAATCAAACCAGTTGTAGAGATGTCTGTGAGTGATTATTCAAAGGAACACATAGTCGACGACTTACATTCCGTGTATTCAATAAAACGAACTTTAAAAGATACAAAACCAAAGAGGCCTTATACGCCTCCAAGAATACAGCGAAAAAAATTAATCGGCTGCATCATAGCCAATTGCACGCTAACGCAAATGCACCTATTCGATTACACTTCATGATTAATCCGACTGAATGTGCCGTTCATTGCTGCTGCTACTCGTTAACTCTGTAACGTAACCTGAGGTGAGTTTTAAACAGACACCAAAATGTAATTCGCATGCACATATTTAAAGACGAGGAAAAGAGACATTACCTCTTTGACACTGTCAGTCCACTTTGCGTTCGTTGTCAAGGGCAATGTGTGAGTAAACGCTCTGTGGGCGCAATGGAGCGGCTTGACGCGCACATGAATTTCCTGATACAGACACGCCCAATTGAAGCATGGCACTCAAACCATAAAAAGATTAAATACAACATCGCTTTACGATCACACAGAGGAACAAAGGGCAAAGACCAATGATTAAAGCAAAACAGAAACAAAGCGATTGGGGACAAAACAGTCAGTAGACTACGTAAAAGATCAGGAATGCCCACTGTGTTGCCTGTTAAAATTAATTGGAAGAGGCATTGGTTTCGCTCTATTGGAGATGCAATCTGGATATATTTGGTATAGGCCTCGTTCCTCCACTTTTATGAATGTACGGTGTAATTTTCCATGCCATACAATTTTATTCTTGTAAATGTATCGCTATTTTACTCGCCACTAATACTACAAAAAACGTAACCTCTATTTAACCAGGCAGGGTCAATTGAGAAACAGTTCTCATTTACAATGATGACCTGGCCAAGAGGCTTCAATCGCAGCAAAATAGCTCTCCTATTTATAAATATGTTTAACTTAACTTTTAAACCATTCAACTGTGAAGTGATATGCGTTGTATTATCCCCTGGTGAGACTGCTTGCCTGACCTGACCGGACCTCTTCTTCCTCCTCCTCCTTACGTCTGTGCTCTAAACCACTTCACATCTATCACATTCTCCTGGTGTCAAAGCTGGCCATTGCTTTGCATACCAAATATAAAAAACATCTGATATATGGAGTTTTAAAAAACCCGATTTATTTCAAACAATAGGGACTCAAACATGCAACCAACCTAACGCTGCTTCACATATAGGCTAGAATAGTTCTGCAATGTGGTTATGAAATGTCCTCCATTGATATGCTTAATGCACCAGGCTGGCCATTGATTTCAGAAATTCTGGGAAACATAATTTTTTCATAAAATTAATTATTTTAAAAAGACCAGTTGCAATTCATAGTAATCTTCATCTTCATCCAGCTAAAGAAAGGCTCCCATGACACCCAAACACAAGAAGCAGGACCAAACATATGTACATTAAATTAAGACCTAAATCAGAGATGGGTAGAAGAGCATTCACTTTCAGAGCAGTAAAGGCATGGAATAATCTGACAAATGCTGTCAGAAACATGTCAACAATTTATTTTATTTATTTTACGAAACAATTGTAATTATGTTAATGAAAACTATGATTGCACAACAGTGCATATGAAAAAAAAGTTACTTCATTATAAATAATAACATTGTTATTTGCATTATAATTTTTTGCCCAATTACTTAATTTGCTATTGTTGTTTTTTTCCAACTCTGTCTTCGTTATTTTGATGATAGTTTACTTTGTTTTATTTTTTAACTCTGTATACTGTATGTTGATTGCTGTAGGACTGTTAGAAGATTAACCAATAGGCTAACAGAGATCCCAAAAGAGAGTACCTAGTCTCTCCCACACACCTGATTTTAACCCTGGGTAATTAAATTACACTCAGGTGTGTGATTGGATTCACTCCTCTCAGGCTGTTACACAGATCCAACAATGACATAAACAAAGAAAAGTAATTGTTTCAAGATGGACATGACAATATGCTAGCTTTTTTGGAAAGTGAAGACATTTGAGCACCCAAGACACATCTAAAGACAGCTACACATGTAACAAATTGTAACACATGTAACTGCCTGGAGCAGTCATGCATTTGGGTCTGTAATATTTTGCCCAAACCATTTGGGTCTGTAATCTCAGAATGCAATGTCGCTTAAGCCTTTTGGGTCTGTAATCTCAGAATGCATTCCCAGTCTACAGGCTCAACGTGCACAGTCAACGTTAATCAATAAAAAACTAAATCAGAGTACTCCATTTTGCCAGCCAGAAGAATTAAAATGGCCAGATTTGGCCCCCATGTTACAGTTTGTGGACCACTGGGTTAGAGAGAAGATGTAGCAGACATGTCTGGCTCCTTAGCTCTGATGATTGGAGTAGAACTCACAGATACATAATGGTAGATAATGCACCTACAGACAAATAGTCTGTTACCTTCAATAACAACATCAGTATCTCTCAAAAAATTATAAAACTAAAACCAACATAAAGTGTCCTAATAGGGCATTGGCCCACTGAGAGCGGCCAGAACAGCTTCAATGCACCTTAGCACAGATTCTACAAGTGTCTGGAACTCTATTGGAGGGATGCAACACCATTCTTCCATGAGAAATTCCATCACTTTGGTGTTTTGTTGATGATGGTGGAAAACGCTGTCTCAGGTGCAGCTCCAGAATCTCCCATAAGCGTTAAATTGGGTTGAAATCTGGTTACTGAGATGACCATGGCATATGGTTTACATCGTTTTAATGATCATCAAAACTTCAGTGATCACTCGTGTCCTGTGTATGGGAGCATTGTCATCCTGGAAGAGACCACTCCCATCAGGATATAAATGCTTCACTCATGGGTTGAGTGGACCTAAACCATGCCATGAAAATGCACCCAACACCATAACAGAGCCATAACCCATAACCCTTCACTGTGGGAAACAAGCACTCAGGCTTGTAGGTTTATTTTGGCATGCACCACACTTGCACCTGTCTGCTTGTTGTGAACAGGGTATAGGATGACTCATCTGATCATATAACTTTGTTCCATTGCTCAGTAGACCACTGCCTGCGTTCTTTGCACCACTTTAATTTAATTTCGTGCACAATATAACCACTAGGTGGTAGAAGAAGACCGGATTATGATGTGGCTATTATTTCTCTATAAACTTAACATTTATCCATCCATGTATTCGAAAATAATTCTGTATACTGAATTTAAATGTTTTGTCACTGGTCAGCAGATTTGGCCCGCTGTGAAGAGGTTGTTAAAGTGACTTCATTTCGTAGTGATCCTTGCGTGAATTATTGTCAGATTGTCCTTTTCGTTTTTAACTGCGAACAATATCCAATTATATGCTTATGTCAAAATCGCATGCATGACCAATGCCCGCCCACACTACACCATATTAGTAATATACAGTCTTGTGAATTGCGTTGACAGAACTCTGCGCATGTGTCATCTTGATGGTGTCCACACGATCACCACAGACCTGAGCTGGAGAGAACACTGGACAGCGAAGGGAACAGACGCTCCCGAAGTCATAGGCTTGATCCAGTCTTACATTATCTGATTTGTACTTTTATATGCAGTCAATGGAGTGGAATATTATTGTAAATTATTGTAATAACCAATTACATTTGGGGCAGCTGAAAAGGCTAACCGTTTTATGAATGAACATCCAGCAAAACACATCTGAAACTGAACATTACACTGTGTAGCCTGTAGTTTTAGTTATTTATTTTCTTCTTCTATTTATTTTTCTTGGACTTCCTCTTATTTTTGTTGTTATTATATTTTATATATTTTTTATAATAATATGCATTGTATGCTATTATTTTATTTTTATTATGACATTTTTTTTGACCAAAGGGACACTTTTTAGGTTTCAGACAGAAAGAGCGCCAGGACACACGATACATGAATATGATGCATGAGCACAATGCTGGTTTAAAGTCTCTTCAAGAGGTTGCGAAGAATTTTTGGAATGTAGCCACATGCTGAGAAGGACTTGCCGCTATATTTTTTGCCTGATAAATCTTCGTATGTTTAAGTGGTGAATAATTGCATCTAATGTATAATTTAGAGGAGAATGTTTCACCGACGGCCGTGAGGAGTCAGCGACGCGGCTGGAGTCCACACGTCTTTCAAACTGGGGGACTAACGTCTGGCTCGTCCCGATCCGGTTTATAAGCACCAGGATGCATAACTGGACAAATCATTCCAGCTGTCCATTTAACTGCACGACGGATGACAACACTACTCATGGGAGAAATGACTTTCCTGTTAACCTTTTCCCAATACCCATACTGACAGGGATAACGGTTACCTGCGCTCTCCTCTTTATCGTTGGAGTTACGGGAAATGTCATGACTATTCTGGTGGTGACCAAATTCAGGGACATGAGGACGACCACCAATCTGTACCTCTCCAGCATGGCGTTGTCGGACCTTCTTATTTTTCTCTGCATGCCCCTCGACCTGTACAGAGTCTGGCGATATCGTCCGTGGAATTTCGGAGACTTGCTGTGCAAACTCTTTCAGTTCGTCAGCGAGAGCTGCACGTACTCCACCATCCTCAACATCACGGCACTGAGCGTGGAGAGGTACTTCGCCATTTGTTTTCCTCTCAGGGCGAAGGTGGTGGTGACGAAAGGACGAGTGAGAGGAGTCATCCTCGTCCTCTGGACGGTGGCGTTCGTCAGCGCGGGACCCATATTTGTCCTGGTCGGTGTGGAGCACGAGAACGGAACCGATTCCTGGGAGACGAACGAATGCAAGGCGACGGAGTACGCCATCAGGTCCGGGCTGCTCACCATCATGGTGTGGGTCTCCAGCGTCTTCTTCTTCTTGCCCGTGTTTTGCCTCACTGTTCTGTACAGTCTCATCGGGAGAAAGTTATGGAAGAGAAAGAAAGAGACAATAGGACCCAACATGTCATGTCGGGACAAGAATAATAAGCAAACGGTCAAAATGCTGGGTAAGAGCTTATCTTCTAAAGTCCTTTATATCCCAATTGAATAATAATTAAATGTATTTATGAATGTTTATATTGATTTAATGTATTTATGACAAATATTATGAACTTTTTCTATGCGCCAAGACTCTGTAAAACATTTGCGATATTTGCGCACATTAGCCTACGTAACGGCAAGCTTATTACTGTGCTGAATTTGGACTATAACGTACGCTACATTCATCTTGTTGGGAGTTAAGTATATATAGGCTAATATGAATTACATAAATACACCGTTGGTAGCTAAATTAATACATCGCATATAAATGTTTACTATAGGTATTTTTATTGAGGTAACTTTATGACGCCATTCATCCAACCAGCTCTCATTTCTCAATATTTGATTTGCAACATAATGTTAAATACTTTAAAGTGGGAAATTTTCGAGATTCCATTAGAATGCCGCAGCGAACTTAGCTTGGAACGCTACAATCGCTTTGGCACAAAACAGCCATCAAGACAGGTGTTTCTAAATAGCGTCAGGAAACTGATATCACGTGATATGCCAGCCCCACACATCGCGTCAACAACGAATTCATTAATTTGCACGGAGAAAGCTTGATTTTATAATGGCACAAAGGTGCTGGGCTTTTCCCCACCAGAGTTAATCAAAGTGATTCGATTTTTTAAATAACGTTTATTGAGATTGAGATTTTTTTCTTGGTTATTGATATGGATTTATTCGTTGAAATAGAGTTCTGCACGAGGTTGTTTTTCCTTCTGCAATTTCTTTGATGTCCCGCACTTGACCCCAATATTTTTTTCATGTCCGATCGTATTCGTTGATGCATTTATTAAGTGTCTGTCGAGTTCAGATGGGAGGGGGCCTGACGACATGCGAGTTGCGGTGTCAATCAACTAACGAATTATAGGCTAATAGAAGGAAACTACCCTACTCGTTATCGCGGTTTTGTTACATTCACAATAAAGTACATGTAAACTTCGTCTATGTAGAAACAGGCAGGCTAACGCTTCGCTACGTCATTATGCGTTGCAGTGAAAGTATGAAAGTGTCTATTCTCTCGACTGACGACAATGCGTAACATTTTTGCAACTCCTTGCATTACTGCCATGTGTTTCTTTAAAGCCAGGGTCAATGAAAAATAAACGGGTTTTTTCGAACGCATCCTTCCTGGCAGTATGTAGGTGCCCTAACGGTTTTTTGGGTCCCGCGCCCCCAGCTCACGCCTTCACTGCAGGGCTAGGATGGTACCACATTATCTGGCATTGCCGAGGCCCGAGACTCAAGCTCAATGCGTGAGAGTTGGCAGCCCTGACTTTATAATGAATAAATACGTTTATTACGGCCGCAAAACCGTCTGCGTTACAAAAACCAAAGGCTGAACAGGTGCCAGGGAGGACCAACAGACTCCCAAACTACACCTGCGTCACTTTACAGATCTTACCGGGCAGAAACAAACGAGAAAACGTGAGTGGTGGGTCTTCCGGGAGGTGCAAGAAAACAAGAATAAGATACCACCTGTCATCCAACCGAAATAACACTTAAACCAAACAAACAAACACACAAACAAGACGAGCTGTGGTGGTGGCGTGACTGCCAGAATGGAAAGATAGAGCAATGAGAGCCAGAAGCAGGTCAGCTGACGGCTTTTATAGTGTAGCGCATACGTCTGGTAGGCCCCCAGAAGGACCGCAAACGCCACCTATTAGAGAAAATCCGCGCGCACACGCAACAGAAGAAAAGATAAACAGAACACCACAAGGGGAGGAAGAAAGGTGCACCAGGTGCATGTAACAATGTTCTTATTAATAGGCTTCGCCTTTGAAACGCTTCTTTAGTTTATAGCACAATAGCAACATGCACACAAACAAAACAACTATCCATAAATTAAGTTCATTGAGTGGTAAACAGTTTTCAAAATATAGCTGGCCAAAACCTCTCTTTTGTCTTCACCAGCTCATTGTACATTTGTCATTTGCACCTTAATCCTATGAACAATCAACTGGTGAACTGCTCTCTTATTTTCAGGCATATAAATGAATGGGCATTTGAAATTGCATTGCCTTGTTTGTTCTCACACAAGCCAAATGGACCCATGTCACAGATTCTTTATAATAACCAGCCCCTGCATTCTGTATTTCCTACTTGGTAGAGTTATTCAAATATGGTTAAGATAAACTGTGATACATCTGCTTATTGCTGCCAAACCGGAAGTAAACTATCCATGTAAACAAATGGAGCTATTTAGATCCTTAGTACATGTCTAGTTTACCTTTGGTTTGCCACCAATAATTGTATATACAGTGCCTATAGAAAGTCATCATACCCTTTTGAAATAGTCAAAACATCTGTGGATGGACTTGAAGAGTGCAGTCCATCGCCGCTCACCACGGAATTTGACTGAACTGGAACAGTTCTGCAAGGAAGAATGGGCAAATATTGCCCAATCTAGGTGCGCAAAGCTGGTAGAGACATATCCAAACAGACTGATGGCTGTAATTAAAGCAAAAGGTGCCTCTACGAAGTATTAAATCAGGGGACTGATCACTTTTCCAACCCTGTTATTCTAGTTTTTCTTTTTTTATTAATTATCAGAAATTGTGTCCTTTTTTTCCCACTTGAATGTTGTAAGGCAAAATGTGTAAATAAAGCTGGAAAAAGATGGATTTTATGTACTTTCATTTCAGGCTGTAAGACAAAAAAAAGGGTATGATGACTTTCTATAGGCACGGTACCATTCTGTCTGAACGCTGTTTTAATTACCCTGACTAATAGAAGGTTCCGAATAGAAGGTTCCGTGATAGATTGGTAACTGGTAATAGAGTTTCCAGTGCTATATTAAAGTTTATCAATATTCCTGGAGAGGTATGCCCAAGAATGTTTTTTGGTTACACCCCTTCATTTATATTTCCATAAGAAGAGGAATCTGGAACGTTTCAGCTCCGGCCTTTGAGACAGAACTGCCAGTGTTCCGACTGTAGTGCTGACCTTCTGGTTTGCATATAGAGTCTGTGACCGTGTGGTACTGGAGCTTCGGAGCTGGATTGGAGGCTGCTGGATGCATCCTAGCGACGATGCTGCAAAATCAGAGCAGTGGTCAGGAAGGCCCCCAGCTCAAATGTGCATCGTTCTGGCTACAAGCCAGCTTCTTTCAGTGTTATTCCACATTACCACCAGTGCAGTTGGAGAGAGAAGAACACAACAATCTCATCAGTTGGTAGTATGCCAGTATATATGCCATTTAGCATACTATCCGATGGGCATTTGTTAGCGGCCCCCTTGGGTTCCTCTCTGAAATACTAAAATCCAGGGAAAGTATTTGGTTGGCCATACAGGAGCCATAGCTAGAAATAAACCATTGAAAAGACGCTCTTCAAAATTCAGTTCTTTAACCTACTGGCGACCCACACGCTAAGGGGGCCTTTACCCCCTCAGACCTCCCCCGCCCCATCCAAACTCCACTGCAGTTAAGGGTTAAAGTATTTCTACATAATAATTTTACACAAAATTGGACCCAATATGTCATGTCATTCTACACCGCAATTTCCTTTTGCATCACGACTGAAGTATCAACCAATAAAAATGTAAAGCAGCTCTTGGGCTTTAGAGTAGAACTCAGTTATATCTCAAAAGCCATCTCGGCTGTGTGTACTTGGTACATGAAACCAGACAATATTACTTGGCCTGATTGTTCACATACTGAAGTGTTTCAGGGTACTATAAGATGAATTCAACTCTTGATGCTTATAGAGTGCAGTTCATAAGTATTTGGACAGTGACACATTTTCTGTTGTGGCTCTGTACTCCAGCACATTGGATTTGAAATGAAACAAAGGATTATGAAGTGCAGACTGTCACCTTTAATTTGAGGGTATTTACATCCATATCGGGTGAACCGTGTAGGATTTGCAGCCCTTTTTATACACAGTCCCTCCATTTTAGGGGACCAAAAGTAATTGGACAAATTAACATACATTTAAATAAAGTTGTTGTATTTAATATTTGGTTGCAAATCCTTTGCAATTGATAACTGCCTGAAGTCTGCAACCATAGACAACACCAGACCCTTGGTATCTTCCCTGGTGATGCTCTGCCAGGCCTGTACTGCAGCCATCTTCAATTCTTGCTTGTTTTGGCGGCTTTTTGCCTTTAATTTGGTCTTCAGCAAGTGAAACACATGCTCAATTGGATTGAGGTCAGGTGATTGACTTGGCCAGTCAAGAACATTCCACTTTTTGGCCTTAAAAATCTCCTTGGTTTCTTTGGCTGAATGTTTGGGATCATTGTCCTGCTGCATGGTGAAGTACCGTCCAATGAGTTTTGATGCATTCGCTTGGATCTGAGCAGACAAGATATTTCTGTATACTTCCGCATTCATCCTGCTGCTGCCATCAGCAGTGACATCATCAATGAACACAAGTGAGCCAGTTCCAGTGGCAGCCATACATTCCCAAGTCATAACACCACCTCCAGCATGTTTCACAGATGAGGTGGTATGCTTTGGATCATGAGCTGTTCCTTTTTTCTCTCCACACTTTCCTCTTTCCATCACTCTGGTACAGGTTGATCTTTGCCTAATCTGTCCATAACACTTTGTTCCAGAACTCTACAGGTTTCTTTATGTGTTTTGTTTAAAACTGTAACCTGACCGTTCTATTCTTGAGGCTTACCAGTGGTTTGCATCTTGTGGTGAACCCTCTGAGGTTATACTGGTGTAGTCTTCTCTTGATGGTAGTCTTTGACACATCTACGACCTACATCCTGGAGAGTGTTCTTGATCTGTTCAACAGTTGAAAAGGGATTTTTTTTCTTTACCATTCCAAGTATTCTTCTGTCATCCACTACACTGGTCTTCCAGGTAATTTGCTCACCAGTGTGTTCTTTCTTATTAACAATGTACCAAAGAGTTGATTTTGACACACCTAATTTTTGGCTATGTCTCTGATTGATTTATTCAGATTGTTCAGCCTCATGATGGCCTGCTTTACTGGCATTGACACTTCTTTGGTCCTCATGTTGAGAGACACCAGTAACAAACTCCAAATACAAATGTCACACCTAGAATCAACTCTAGACCTTTTGTTAGCTCTCTTGGGCATGAAGTAACGACGAAACGAAACACACCAGCCCAAGAAACAGCTGAGCAGCCAATCTTCCAATTAATTTTTTCACCCTTAAAATGGGGGGACAATGTATAAAAAGGGCTGCAATTCCTACACTGTTCACCCGATATAGATACCCATTGTTTAGTTTCAAATCCAATGTGCTGAAGTACAGAACCACAACACCAAAAAATGAGTCACTGTCCAAATACTTACAGACTTACATACTTAAGATAACAAAAGCACAAACACACAAAAAATCAAGGACATATATTTTTCAATTAATATCTCTTATTCATGACTGAATGTTGCTGTCAACAACAATAGCATATTTTAAGTTCAGTTTTAGGACCATAAAAGTTAACAAAAACCTCTAGGTTCTACATCTCATTTGGCAGTACTTCAAAAAAGTGAAATCACCTCCATAACAGCTATTCTGTATATTCTATTCTACTTTCCAAGTCCTGGAGGGCTTCATTTGTCATCAAAAGTATTTTTTTGACAAAGACTAAGACTGCCAGCATTGGTGACTGAAGCCAAATTGGTTCAATCAAGACAATGATTTGTTGAATTAGGTGGTTAAATGTCAAGCTGGAATTAAAGCCTGATGACAATTTGGTCTCCCAGGACCAAGGTTGAGTAGCCTTGCCAACAGAAACCATAATTCATCATTATGCCAGGCACAGATCATGCCAAGTCATATATTTAAGCTCCCATTTAGATTGTTTTTATGCAGGGAAAAAGCAATCATAGGGAAAACACAGTGAATGTGAAATTGTTCGTTGCCCTCCCTCCTGTCTCCTTCACAGCTGTGGTGGTGTTCGCCTTTGTGCTGTGCTGGCTGCCGTTCCACGTGGGCCGCTACTTGATTTCCAAGTCGTCCGAAGCCGGCTCCCCGCTAATGTCGCTCATAAGCGAGTACTGCAACCTGGTCTCCTTTGTGCTGTTCTACCTCAGCGCCGCCATCAACCCCATCCTCTACAACATCATGTCCAAGAAGTACAGGACTGCAGCCTGCAAACTCTTCGGGGTGAAACAGGCCCCGAGACGGACAGCATCCACCATCAAGAGCGAGAGTTCTCCCGGATGGACTGAGTCCAGCGTGAGCATGTGACACCCCCACACCACGCACACACACACCCCACATGGGAGGAAATATGACATTCATAACTGTGCTCTTCACGCACGATTAGCTGCTGAAACACCCATCCAACTTATCGTCTCAACCAAATGGTTTTCTTACCGGATGCATTAGCGTACTGTGAAAAGAGGGATCTGGAGTTTTAGGTAAGATAACCGGTTACCATGGGAGGTGCAAATATTGATAAACGGACTGAATTTGCCTATCAACCCTCAAGGCGAACATTCACCTGGAGCAGGGGGAATGAAATAACTTAACATGGTTCTGATTGTCAGGTATGATGCTGTTTGTATGTAGTTGGAGAGCAGCATTGGGCTACACTGAGCGATATAAAAAAATATATTTTGTTGAAAAAAAATGATTGTGTGCCTGAGAGCTGTTTTTTTAATCTCATCTGGCATTTGATACCAATACATCGCGTTAAGAGCCAGCAAAAAAACATCACTGTGTAAAGAACTATTCAAAAAACATGATGCTGTTTAACCACAGATTCACAAGGCTGGCCATTATCATACCATTACCATTACATGCATATTGATGTAAAATATGAAAAAGAAAATCTGATCTGTTTGAATACAGAGGACGGAGCTTTATCAAAGACAGCTATGCGAACACATTTTCCCTCTTCACCGTCACCACAAGCCATTGACATATCGCATTAAATTAAGAAACCATTAACGGACCCGCATTGACTGGCGCTTTGTGAGTGTGAGCTACCTATTGCGGCTGTGGTTTGAAACCCGACTGCGTCAGTCTCTAGCCGGGAGCCCGTTCGGGGGAGGCATTTGGCTGTCCGTCCCAGGGGGTGGATGGAGGGAAAGTCGGCACAAGCTCACCGAGGAGCAGTAGGGCGTTCCTAAAGAGCAGGTGGGCAGGAGGTGGATCATTGCCGGCCTCGGGGATATTAGCTTGAACTGGAGGACGGGCGGAGGGCTTGTGAGGGGAGGGTGAATTAATAAAATAAATAGAGGGTTGAATTTGTTACTGTATTGGGATAAAAACAGAAAAATTCAGAAACAATTTTTTTAATAAACCATAAAGAAACCATTCGAAAAGCCAGTTACCCATGCTCATCTTAAGTAAAATGAAAACAACACCACAGTAATGAAGCCTTAAAATATAAGTGAGTTCTGGATGACCAGGTGTGCACTGTAGACACTGCGGCCTCTCCTTTGTGCCCTTATGGGGGCGCACAAAGGCGCCGCAGGTTCGAGTTAAATCATTTTCTAATCCGAGTACTGCATGCTCGTGGGTCCATTTTGCTTGGTTTGTATGTGCGGTGGCTGAAGAGATTGCACTCAGAGCAATACAATGCATGGCATTCACGAAAAATGCAAATGTGCATTTTGATTATTATTTTTTTTCTTTTGACGGACACATCTTGAACAGTTTCTTTGATGATTGCATTCATTAAATATGGTATTTGTTTTCCTCCTGGGAATTCTTTTCATGCCTAGCTGGTGAACACGTGCGCAACAACAGCAAAGAAAACTATTCCATGAATGTATTTAATGTTAAGGCGGCATATTTTGAATGTCTATTTATAAATGTAGGACACGTTATAATGTACACTGAATGGTGAGGCTTGCAAACACCGAACCAACTTTAAAAGTGTTCTCCTGTACATCTCATTCTGCATTGTGGTGTTGTGTAAAAAAAAAATCCTGAACCTGTGTGCAATCATAGGGATGGCAATTTTGTGGCCAAATTAAAAATAAATGTTCAATGAAAAATAAAATAAACATGAAAACATTGTTACAATGAAATTCTAAACATTGAAAGGTTAAAGTGTAAAATTCTCTATTTTCTTTCCTTTTTCCATTTCAAATTCCCCCTTTTGGCATTCACATTCATCGCTACAGTTTTGTCTTTTTCTCTTGCATCCACATTTTGACAGGCAATGGACCTTATTCACTTGGCAGCCATCTTGAAATGAAAACAAGGGTGGTATTTCAAGGAACATTCCAACATCAGTATTTTACTTGTGGAGGACGGTGGCTTGCCCCAAAATGTCATTCAGTCAGTTATAAAGCATTATTTGGCAAATTAATTAATGAGGATTGCTATGGCAACCCAACAGAAAGAAAACAAGAACTGCACTGGTCTCTTTCTTTTGGTATCTTTGACTACTGGATTGAAGGTCAATATGCCCAAATTTTAATTAGCATAGCATTGTTACTGTATGTCTATTCACAGACAACAGGCAGGGGTCGGCACAGCATCACTGTACTGTAGCTTGCTTGATAACTAGCTTGCTACCACACCTCACTGCCTTTGGGCAGGGTTTGAAGTGGCTATATTATATGCTAATGAGTCTCTACATACGAAGTAAGAAATAATTCGGTCAACTTGAGAGAAGGAAAATGGAGAAAACTAGTTATCGTATGGAGCTCCCATCTCCAGCGGGAAGGAAAGGGAAATAAAACTTGTGAAATAATGAGATCTCTTTAATGAGATATTGAGTCATCACAGTCATTCACGATGTCTCTGTTCCTCATACTGGAGTGCTATTCCGTCTCTCGCAAATAGCTGATATGATTAGGGGGAAAACTGGATGATGAAATTATTCACACATGCACCATGGTCCAAGTCCTTTGCCATTTTATGTGTCTTCAGTGAGACATAATTACAGTCACCTAGGAGGGAAGGGCTTCAGTTGGCAGGGTATACCCTATCTCACTGCTCAATAGCGCCTCTTCTGGACGATGGGGCGCTGGCGGCTCAGCTGGTCGATTGCAGAATGAAAGTAAGCTGTGGCCAACTTCACGTGTTTCAGAGGACGTGCGTGCATTCCAGACTTTTTATAGTTTATAACCCCTCTGGTCCAAGCTAATGGTGTTGGAAGCATGTCCTTTCACTTATTAATTCCAGATCGAACCCCAGAATGTGAAAAATGGAGGACTAATAGGACAGTTAATAAGAATTATGGGTAATTTATCCCTACTAAAGTGGCAGTAAGCAATGCTAGAATATATTAAACATGCAGCTTCACAAATCTGCCAAAAATCCTCAATGATTTGCTTGATTCTTGGAAATCTCATTATGATTTAGTCAGAAATATGAGTGGGTGGTTTTTAATACCCCCTCACCCACACACACAAGTTACCCTCCTCTGGGAACTAGCCAATAATGATTTGGAGGTTCCTGGTATTTATTTATTTTTCCTGAAAATCCAATTCATTGCAAAAAAGAAAAGGTGCTGCACATGACTGTAGTATCTCACCTGGATGATTTTTCTGGACAAGATCCCTTTTAAAAAAAAAATGTTTTTTTAATTTGTTTTTCTCCCAATTTGGTAGCCAATAACACCCTTTATTTATTTTGATTTACCCTCCCCACACGAGTCCACCACTCGTCTCTATGAGGCAAGCTAATTCTCCAAAGGCAGCGAACTCTGCTTCCTTCAAGACAGAATTCGTCCACCCACATTCTGGAGATTCCCTTACGTGTTTCACGGCGGACCTGCTGCCTTACAAATAACAGAACCTCACATGGGAATTATTTTATCATGAGTACGGCTTAGTAAGCCTCAAATATAAGGAGACATTTTGTAATAGTTTTTTTAGTTCTTTATTCTGTCCTTCAGGGCAGAGATTCTTCAGGGCTTTCTTCCTTTCCTCAAAGCCCATGAATGATTTCAATTTACTCACGTTAAAAATAAATTCTAATCAAAATAAGCAAAGTGGAAAGGGGAATGTTAAATGATTATATAAAAAGACCTCCTATTATCCTTATTCTGACATCCCTTTTTGTCATTTGAAATCCTTTCTTTCAATTTGTACTTCACTTTCCCTCATTTTACATTAATTTCCCTCTCTCCACATTCCTGTTTACATCTTGGTATGTATTAGCCTTCGCACTACCAACGGAAATGAACATAAACACAACCCCTGTACGTGTGTATACATTCGTGTCAACCCTCTTTTATGAAGGATTGTGTTTGTACAAATGAAAGATGACGGAATTGTTATAATAAAACGACACTATAAAAGGCTATGCATTCATTGCGTCTCCATTATTCATTTATGTATTTTATGAAGATTATTTACTCCAGGGTGACCAGGTTCAGAGTTCAGTCTTGGAGATCTACTGGCTCTGCAGGCTTTTGTTCCAGCCCAGCACTGACACACCTGATTTCATTAATCCCCTCATGAACACACCTGATTTCATTAAACAACTGCATCAAGACAATGAATATTTCAATAAGGTGTGTTAGTGCTGGGCTGGAACAAAAGCCTGCACACCCAGTAGATCTCCAGGGCCAAACTTGGGCACTCCTGATTTACACCCTATGATATACATGCAGGTATTAGATGCATTAGATCAGGGGTGTCCAATCTTATCCGAGAAGGGCCAGTGTGGGTGCAGGCTTTTGTTCTAGCCCAGCACTAAACAACTGATTAAACTAATCAAGGTCTTGATTGTAGACCATGATTGGTGAATTAGTTGAATCAGGTGTTTTAGTGCAGGGCTAGAACAAAAGCCTGCACCCACACCGGCCCTTCTCGGATAAGATTGGACACCCCTGCATTAGATGCACTTTAGATGCACCTTGTGTGGGGTGTGTGTGTGTGTGTGTGTGTGTGTGGGGGGGGGTCGGGGTCCAACATCCATCAACAATGTGTGGAAGCTATTTTTATGGTGCAATTCGTAAGGGTGGAAATGCCAGCATTAGAATTTCACCCGACCTGGAGCAATAATTAAACATTTATTTTAGCTCTCCAAGACTCCCGATGTCCTTACTTATCACCGTCATGTGGCATTTAAAGGCTCCAGGGAATCAAAGCCTTGTTTTAATATTTAATTGGAAAAATGACACCTAGAGCAGAGGTTACCAGACTGGGGTCCCGGGACCCCTGGGGGTCTGTGACGGAGTCCCAGGGGCCCCTCTATAAAATGGAAAAGTATCTTCCAAATCACAGCGAGAAACTCTTTAGTAGTTTCTGCACATTTTCACTTACTCCAGAGGCTCCATTTGTGTTTTCTTCTCATTCTGTGTTCCAAGTTCCCAGTGGTGCAACCAGTAAAGGCACTTTAGGTTGCAAGTGCAGGTTTCCCACTGCAGCCTGGGTTTGAGGCTCTGGCCAGGAGTCCCGTTCAGGCGAGGCAATTGGCTGTCTGCTGCTAGGGGGATGGGGGAGGGAGAGAAGCCTCCATGAGCTCGCCGCGTACAAATGGCTCTGTGTTTGTCGGAGTTACAGTCGACAGCTTTGCGAGTTCCGTCTTGGAGAAGGAGGCATCTTTTTCACTCCCTGGCCCAGAGTTGGGGTGGTGAGGACTTGCAGTACGAGGGGGGGGAAGGTACAATTGGCCACCAAATTGAAAGAGAGAAGATGGGAAATAAAAATCTGAAAATAATTTCTTTTTTTTTTTTTTTTAAAGACTCAGAACTTTTGAAGGAAGACTTTGCCTCCTTTATCAATTTTCTGTATTAATGTGTGAAACTGATCGATGGGAGGAAAAAACCCCCTAATATTACAGCGCAATCCACTGAAGCAAGAAAATAACCAGCGGTGTTACAATTTTCCCACTGTCAGCCAGTATTCTGCTCGACCTTAATGCAATTTCAATGTCAGTTCTTTCTGATCTCAAATCTCCACGATGGGCCACATTGCTAGAATTAAATACAAATGTCCTTGTCCACTGAATCAGCACACACTGTCTGGGAATCTGTGAGGGTCACGATTTCTGCCCGAACTTGACCACAGGGCTTCCAACTCTTAACTGCGGTCTGACGCTGCACATCTTGCTTTTAAATTGAACCGGCCCAGAGCCCTCAGCTCAGAAAGTGTGAGGGACGTTTGGGTTACAGAAAATGGGAAGGCTGTAAATAGCAACATCAAACAGCAAACATCAAACAATCCAGTTGTTCCCTGTCGGTATTCTCTGTTCCGTAACGAGTTGCATTCCCTGTTTTTGAAAAAATAAAATGCTTGCCGAAGGACATTTTCAAAATGACTGATCCCAATCTCAAAATGTAGAAATTGTGAAAGGTGGGTGCTTCAAGATTCTGATCATAAGACAGAATTGCTAAGTTTTAATACCCGCTCCCAGAAATGTGTATAAAAATGTTTCTGGATCAAAACATTATTATTTTTTCCACGTTTTATCCCATCTTTGAAATTCCAGTACACTCACTGGTGAGCCGATGAGTGCTGTCTACACTCCATACTACAGGTGAGAGGGGAGGCACCTCTGATAATGAAAACTACTGATTCCCTGCAGCCCCCTGGTGACCATTTAGGGGGCACTAATGCAGAGGTAACCAAAGGAACCTAAACTGACCTAGGCCCACCCCCATCCTTGTGGGTTGAATAAAGGTTGAACTCCCAGTCATAGTCAGCAAATAATAGCATAACACAGCTCAGACTCGAACCAGCGATGGCTATTGGGCTCAGCCTGTATTCTTGGAAGAAGCCTCCACTGACCGAAACACTGATCAAAATGCATTATTATGAAAATACAAGCCGAGTTATAAACGTCATTCCTCATGGAGGAAAAAAAAAGGTTGCATATTGTTATGTCAGTTTAAGAAAACATGACATTATTTTAGGTGCACAAAAGCAGCATAAACATTCAGACTGAGGAATGTATATTGTCCCCTTAGCCTTCTCCACTGAAGGAGCCTGTGAGTTATTTTGTGTCACCCTGGCCGCCCCGTCAAAGCATCCAAATAATTTTGATTCCTCGCCATGGAAACCAGGAGCTGCTGTGTCGTTAAAACCGGCTGAACATAATTCTCCAGTTTCTAGACCCTACTTTGTCATGCAGCAGTGAGCGTTAAACTGTCCTAAGGGTTAATCAGAGGGGAAAACAAATTAGAAGCAGCTTTTTATAGAGCCCGTCTTCCACCTGAATGCGGACATGGCAAGGGCGCCGAGCTTGGGAACGGTGGCTCCTTTGATTTAAGTACCAGTGCTTCATCTGGATTACTTTGGTCAAAACACTGCGTCATAAACGTCCACTGGACAAATGAACAATGACATTTTGCCACAGAAGACACACCGTCCATCGTAATGAGAAAAAAACCCATCAGTCGACGACGCAGCTACTGTCAGTGTCAGCCCACAGGAAAACAAACGCTTTAGTTCTAGAAGCATCTTTGAGTTATAGCGGGAGAGGGCTGCCGTGGCAACTGCACGCCAATGTTTTAAGGTTCGATCGCTGTGGAGTCTGCGTTGTGTGAAAAAAGGTGCGCGCTCAAAGGTGACAGGGATTTACAAGCTTCTCTTTAACAGAGCAGCAAGAGCAGGATGATGTCAAACCCTTGTTCACTCCAATGCCGACTGTAGGTCAGATTGGAAAGCAGAAGTAACCGACACATTGACTGAAATGCCCTCACGCAAATCACAAACCTCAACGTTACCTTTCCGTTTCAACGCAGGGTGTTTTACTGGCTTAATAATTCTCCAGGAAAATTCAAGACAAAAGGTTTTCGGAAGGCTCCAAAAATAACTCTCAACCAAATCTCTCCAAATGTTTGTTTCACCCATCATGAAGAGCTTACAAATGAATACGATCCATTTTCTTAAGACCATATAGCGCATATTCATAGTTCTATTTTTGTTTTAATCATTTTTCTTTTCATTCTTTTCATTCATTAATTCACATCTGTGATGACTTGATGAGCTTCATCCAGCATTCCCTGTCAAGCATTGCGTTACGAAGATACGATCCGCACAGCCCTGTCTCCAGTTCGAGGCGTGATGTTGGGTCGACCTCTACGACGGGGAGAGTCTGGCATCCAAAGGAGGACACGACTGGCTGGCTCATTTTTCTTTTAGAATGTTTTTTCCCCTTTAAATCCATATGAACAATTTCAGACTTTCTAGTATCTGAAGTTAGTAAATTAGTTACTTACATATAGACACAAAATATGACAAGGACCAAGCAATCAGAAAAAAATTTAAACATTTATTGGGCATAAATATATTACATATACGCTACAGATACAGTTCAGTCTTACATACATTGGGTAGTATTTGCAAAATCTATACATTAAAATTGATATGGCAGTTTCTTTTATATAATGCATATGAAATCGTCTAAAATTTACAATACAAGAAGAAATGTATGATTTAAAATTGCAAAATCATGAAAAGATTGGAATGTTTATTTATTTTTCCTAACTGTGAGGTAAAATATGCTTTTTATTTCAGGTTTAAAAAGATTGAAAACATTTTGTGTCTCTACACATTTATCTGGGATATCTTCTGGAGCAGTGCTGATTAGTCGCCAAACTACTGTTTTTCGAAACACCCCATACTCACTGTTAAAAACAACAAGAAGAAAATCAGGAATAAAAAGAACAGAATGAAGTTCAGTCAGACCAACGTTTAGCTCTTTTCACAATATGTTCTGACGCAACCGGGAGGCCTTAAAACCGTGACTGAATAAAATCTGGAGTCTACTCAGTTCTCCTGAATATCGCCTCAAATCTCTCTGACATTAGAAACGTTACATTACATTGCGTTGCGTTACATTAGAAATGTTCCCCCTCTGCACACAGGGTGTTCTTGGGTCTTTAAAAGAATAAATATTTGCCAGAGACACAAAATACGTAGATCTGAGGACGTACGGACGTACAGATTCTGCTCCCCATGTTCGAGATCTTTGTGCCAAATTGTGAGCATTGTGGCCTAGGCCCGCTGAATAGACTCTTTTGCTTTAGTAAGAATTTGAGACAGCACTGCCAGCTCTCCGTTCAATAACCAATGAAGTTGCTCAATCAAGCATTACAGTTCAATGATATATTTTCTTATAAAGACTAATGTTTCGCTTTTAAAAGTGCTTCATTTCAGTTAGTTGTATTTTTATTACCATCATACCTATATAGCTATCTATATATATTTCATTACCAAAATACTGGATATGTTCACTAATGCGCTATGACATACTGTATCTGAAAAAAATAAAAAATCATTTGTCAGAAAAAAAAATCTGATTGTTTTTCTTACTTTTCAGTGTGAAATCTTTTTTTTTATTTTTTTTTTTTTTTTTAAGTTCATTTCAAAAGGGTTATACAATTAAATGGCACATTTTGTTTTACAAGAGGAAGAGAAAGCACACTGGCAGAACAGTTAAAAAGTTTCCTTTTCAAGATAATAATGGTCTACGGTCACAAAGGGTTCTGCCGCGCGAACCCTTTAAAAAAACAGAGTAGAATAGAGTGGGCAAGCCATAGCTTTGGCAAACAGTATGATATTAAAAGCTTCATAACACTATTTAGCAATGCCAAATATAGCTAATTATATCCCATTAAAGAAACCATAACCTGGCTAAACATTTGCCACATCTCTCAAGGCAAATTAAATAGGCTGTAAATTCAGCGCCTGGTTTAAAAGGAGATGAATAGGCTTTTTTTGATACATGTAAAACGTAACTGATATTGGCATTGTACTGTACGCACTACAATGTTCCTAATTACTGGAAAAAAAAATACTTAAAGGGTTACTAGTATTAGGAATGCTGGCCTGTATTTATAAATCTAAAATACATCAATACAAAAACAGGAAAAAAATAACATGCTACAAGGAAAAAAAAAATTAGTACATAACTACACTTGTCTCTTAATTTTTAAAAAATAAATAAATGAAGATTGCACTGTAATTGGCATTTAAAGTACTGTATGCAATATATAGTATAAATAAACCTAAAAAATTTCTACCTTACTTTCCCATTAACTTTGGCAAAGGTATTTTGAGCTAGTAAACGATTTTACGTATGGACACCGCAGAGCAAGGCACAGCTTAGGCAAGGGAAAAAAACAACAACAAAACATAACCAAAAAAATTAAAAATGCTGAACAAGGTGAACGAGGGAGAGGAGGCCACAAAAAAAGAAGAAGAAAAAAAAAAGGCGACGACGACAGCTTGGGCAAAATCACAATCTAAAACGTAGTGTTTGCGGCACCCTCTCGGAAACGTGTAGCGTTTATTTCTTCACCTCCTGGAAGTCTGTGTTCCCTGAGGTACAATACAGGCTTGTCAGTCAGAGAATGGGAGGGGCTTGTTACCGGTCACTGACCCCACCCATCACCCCTCCCCCAACCCCCCAACTCCGCCGCCACCTTTCTCAATGTAAAAATAAAAATAAAAACTTCAAAAGGATATGAAAGTGTAACATTTGAAGAAACTCTTTGGATTAATAAGATCTGCTGGTTTGTACCATGACGGGGCTTAAAGGGCTATAGGCCTTCCCCCCTGGGGTTTGACACGGACACATTCTTATGCTTCACTGTTAAGCGTCTAAATACAGAAAGAGACAACTCGCCCCGGCTTTGCCAATCCTTTGTTGTCATGCCAATAAAGCACCTTTGTATTTGAATCAGGAGCACTGAGAGAAACAGAAAAGAGAAAGATGGAGAGCATGACTGATAGAAAGAGAGTGTGTGTGTGTGTGTGTGTGTGTGTGTGTGTGTGTGAGAGAGAGAGAGAGAGAGATTGGCCTGACGACATTAATTCACAGAGTGATGAGCAGTTAACACCGCTGTTTCACAGCACAGTCCTGGCGTTGATCACAGAGATCAACGCCAGGACTGAGATCACAGTGATCACAGTTGATTGCCCCCTCCCCCTACATGCACGGGTCATTACGAGGAAGGGGGTGGGTACAGGGTCCCGAGTGGGGGTGGTACAGAAAGCACCATGGTTAAAGAACCAACATGGGGCAGCAGACTACGGACAGGGAGGGCAGCAGAGGAGAAGAGCGGAAATGAGAGCAGGAAGGAATGATGAACAGGCTAGCCCGTGGCGGTGGCTGCCCCGCGCAGGGGGGGGGGGTCCGAGAGGAGGGCGTCCGTACGAACAAAGCACCGCGCCAACTCTGCCAAAAACCCACACTTTCGTAGGCCACAGCTGGACAGACTGGACGCAGCAAACTTCCCGGGCCCCCAGCCTGAAAAAACTACTGACCAGAGTTTTTAAAAAGCACCATCGTACGCACGCTGACTCATACTCACTCAACTTGAGACTTTTTACTTCAAACCCAATGTCATTTATATTACATTACCTCTATAGAATTTATATATTTTGATATATATGTGTATATATTAGGTAACTGGTTTCATTCTTTTAAAAAAAAACAAAAAAAACACACACAGGATAGCAGCATTCACTTAAAACCACACTTGGATTGCAAATTTGCTTTGGCAGCTTAATGCTGGTGGCTTTGACTCGCCCTACAGATGAAATGATCGTTCCATGTTGGTTTCTTCTGAGCACTGTGACAAAGACATAGCTATCTAGTACACTGAAATTTGTAGGAGCTGATAAAACACGGCGAATTGCTTGACCTCAAAAGACATTAGATGTTGCGAGTTAAAAGCTTAACAAGTTAAAGCTATGATGCCTACATAGAATATGGCTGTAAAAAAGATTTTTTTTTTTTAAGTTGAAGCAAATTCAGATAAAACAAAGTAAGGCCATCAATGTAAAGAAAAAATATGTTTTGTTTTTTTAGTCATATACATTTAAAAACGATACAAAAACATGCAAATCAGCCTGTTAGCAACTGTTTTTGCTCACGACTCCTTTTAAGGCTTGTTAATCGGAATTTGCTTTCCCAAGCAAGCTGTGGCAAAGGCCTAAGGCTCCTCTCAAGCTAAATCCATAACGGTACGACGGAGAGAGAGAGAGGGAGACGGCGGTGAAGGAGAGGAACGGAGAAAGAGAAGGAAACGAGGAAGAGGAAAAGCCTGAATACACACTGAAAACTGCAATGCGTAGCAATTTCTTTAAAAAATATATCTCAAGTTTGTTTTTTCTCTCTCTCTCTCTCTCTTTTGCTTTTTCATTGCCCTCTTTTGTTTTCCCGCTGCCTTTCTCTCACTTCATGAAGAAGTACTGTAAGATGAAGGCCATGAGGATGGAGAGGGTGGCGAACCCCAGGACGATCAGGGCGGCAAACTGCTCGTCCGAGGAGATCAGGCCCAGGGCCTTGTCGGCGTGGGCGGCTCCGGGCTCCCCGGGCAGCGCCAGCTCGGTGCGGCGCAGCGTGAAGAGCGAGGAGGGGCTGAGCGGCCCGCACAGCTCCTGGGCCGTGTCCAGGCACCGGCGGCACGCGCACACGCGGAAGCGGTAGTCCATGTTGCCCTGGAGCCCCGAGATCTGGAACGTGGTCTCCTCTCCCTTGAACACCTAGGAGGGGAAGAGAACGACACCATCGTTAGGCTCCTCCGCTCTGTCTGACCATTGCTGCCGTTCTGTGAGCAGGACTACATCGCTCAGCGTGCCCTTCACCGAGCTCTGTCGGTCAAGCGGGTCCGTCGGCAGTCATAGGCTCACTCATCTTCCGGGTTGGCTGTGTTACCTGGCCCACCATGGGCCGTGGGAATGAGTTTCTCATCCCTCTCATTCAACTGTGATCAATTAGGCTATTATCTGGCCTCCTCTGGGAGAGAATGTCTATCGAAGAATGTCCATTAACACAATGCGTTCAGGAATATTTGGAGTCTTTATGGACTGCGAAGACGTAGGCGTGTCCTGTATGCGTGTAATATTTTGCTCATGCCAGTTGCAATGTTCCCTCTTTGTCTGAGGCACTAAAACCCTCTGGCATGAACCATCAAGTAACAGCGACATTTTAATCCTTCACCAGCAGGCAACAGACAGGACACTGATACTAGAATGAAGGATAGCTTCAATTATGTTTCAGCCGCATCATCGAACCTGCGCCTCAATTTGCAAAATAATTGAAACACACTCGCTCACCTCATACCCACAAAAAGGGCTGATATCCTCAAGTTTCTGCTGTTTCCTATTCTGCTGTGCTGTGAATGTTATTGTCCACCACAGATGGTCTGGCAAGAGACTTTCTCCACACTTCCCAACATCAGAGGAAAGATCAGACAGAGTCTGTAATGCAGTGCTATCTACCTCGTCCTCAGGGAAACACACTGATACGGCTCTGCTCGCACCCTGCCACTCAAACGGGAAAAAGGCTTTCAGGTCAATCTATGCGCATTGTGGGTCCGTTCTTTTGGTTTGTTTTTGTTATGCGGTTTTGTTGAAAAATGTCGTAAAGTAAAAGTCTGGTATTTAGGAAAAAAGGCCAGACCAATGGCATAAAATACAACCGCCACTTGTTATGCTTTGACCAAACGGTCACTGAGGTTCTCTTAACTTTACCAGTATGGCTTGTTTAACGTGGCCAATATGTCTTCCTCCCATGTTTCCTCTCTGAGGCTCAAAGGGACTGCTGGCAGCTTTGAGGAGCACTGTCGCACTATGCTGTTTATTCTAGAGTGTGGGAAAATGTGAAATAATTTAAATCAATATAAACCGTATATAGTCTTCCTCCAAGAAACGAATCACAAGCCTGACTCAATTCGTCACCTGAATAGAGATTGGGGAGGTAATGCTTATGGAGCTGGCTTGTCATCGAATAGGGGGTGGAGTGGCAATTATTTTAAAGAAAAATATACATTTAGATATTTAGGACATAACTGATGATTAAGAAGGTAGGTTTATTCTTACATCAAGGAAATAATAATAAATTAACAGTCATCAATTTTTACACACCTAGCATAGATGATCTGGCTTTTAAGGGAACCCTATAAAATATGATTCTCAAACTCTCGTATTATTATGGGTGGAGATTTAGACAAGTCTGACAACAATAATTCACCACCATCCAAAGCAACCTTAGCTAATAATATATAATATATGCCATTTAGCAAACGCTTTTATCCAAAGCGACTTACAGTATACATGCATACATTTTTCTTATATTACAGTAGTGAATGCATACATTTGTCACAACCTAAGCGTTGCCAACGCCATGCTCTACCTACTGAGCCACACAGAACCACTTAAATGAATGCCTAACCATAAACGTGCAGATTTGTGGAGAATTCTCCTTCCAACTGAACTTTTTATTCCCATCGCCACAAAACATTCTCCAGAATTGATTACTTCTTTGTGCCACAGGACACTTACAGAAATCTATGAATGATTTTATTCAACCGACAGTCATTTCAGACTATAGTCCCCTACCCCCTGTAAAGAAATCAATAACAAGGAAATGGAAACGTAATAATTCACTTTTGAATGATAAAATTAAATCTTATTTAAAAAAACATATTATCAACTTTGTAAAAAAACAACAACTCTGTTTCCAATTTTAGCTCTGTTTGGGAATCGTTGAAGTGTTTCTAAAGAGGAGAATTAATTAGGATCACAAGGCACAAGAGAAAAGGGATTAAAGCAACAGCATGAATGAACTAAATAAAAAGTATCCAAATGAATCATATCCAGACTGTGTAGTTCACAGCTACAACATAATGATCTGTTAAAAGGAAAGGTTGAATATGCATTGAATATAACACGTTTAACAACAGCTGAGGAAGGGGAAAAAGCCTTCAAGGTAAAAAAAAAAAAAAACAAAAAAACAGAAAATACACTCTGTATTTGTGAATTTTTAAAAACTATTTATACTTACATTGTTGTCTGAAATTACAGACAACAATCTATGTCCCAGTTAAATCAATCATTTCTTAGATAAAATACATTTACCTACTATCAATAGCATAAGAAAAATATTTCGGATGCACCAAGAAATAAATACCACTATCCAGTCCTTTACAAAAAAATAAGGCACCTGGTCCAGATGGCTACACAGCTGAATTTTATCAATTTTTTTTGTAAGCCACTTATCACTCCCCTCTCATTTGAAAAATATATGGTCTAACATCTCATCATCCTCATTTAAACTATTTCTTATTTCGCTTATACTAATACAAGATCAATATCCTGAGCAGGTACTGTCCAATAACGCTCATGAACATTCATAACAAAATACTGGCCAAGATACTGGCAACTCGGTTATGTAACATTTTGCCTGAGTTAATACACCCGGACTAAACAGGCTTCATCAAGAACAGGTTCTCATCCGATAACACCAGGAAATGACTGAATCTTATACACTGCAAAAAAGGTACCAACTGTCTTGACTTCTATTTAACTTTATATTGAAACGAACAGCAAATATTACAGAATAGTTCTGTATGCAGATTATATAATTTTATACATATCCAAAGTTGCAGTGTCTTTGCCAGCTTTGATTCAAACAGCAATTCAATTTGGCAAGTTTTCAGGTTATGAAGTAAATTGGAATAAATCAATTTGTCAACAAATGGTAAAGTTTAAAATTAACCTTATGGGGAAGAACTAATGAAGTGAAAATTGTTATTACCAATAATTAATGATATCCTGAAAAAATGTTTCTTAAAGTGACACCAACATGTGACATATGCAACATTAAGAGAAGTAGTAGTTAATTTAAAAAAATAATAATAAAAACTGGTCAGATTATAAACACAGTTACGAAAATCAATTAATGGAACCTCAGGAGAGAGAAAATGAGCGAGTATGCCAGTTTTACAACTTATTCAATACGTCAAAACACAATCTATTTAACAACTGTGCCAAACAATAAAGTACGGACCTTGGCATCCCCCAGATAAAAGCAACTGGTTTAGTGTTTGGAGAAATGCTTGACTACCGTTTAGATCCACAAATAATAAACTTTCACAATTTAAGATACTTAATAGACTTTATAATATGCCTGAAAATGTCACTAAAATGAACTGGTTCGCTAGCGGAGATTGCTGCAGATGCATAAGGCAAAAAGGTTCATTCCTGCATATGTTATGGGAATGCCCTGATATTCAATATTTATGGAAAAGCACAGCAGTAAATATAATTGGTCATTTTAAAATACAATTATCCCTTTCACCAATAATCTATATAATTGGAGACATTCCCAACAATATCTCAGGAACTAAAAAAAAAAATTACTAGTACTATTAATTACAACAAAAAGATTATTCTAAAACACTGGACAGAAACAGTGGCACCAAATTTGAGGGAATGGCTGAATGAAGAGATCTCTAGGAAGAATGTATTTATTAAAATAATACTACAATTACAATAAGTACTATTGGTCATCCCAACACATATCTACTGGTGTTATCAATGGCATAATTAATTAAAATCTATCAAGTTGAATGTCAATTGATATCTTATCAATATATCAATATTGGGGGGGTTCAAAGGGCTATGAGGTGCTGGAATGTCTGACTTTTTTAAATTTCTTGTTTTGATGTAATGGTGGAAGGGATGACAAAGTATGGAAAACCATGTTAAAGGAGGAAAACGTAGAAATAAATAATCTAATAATGATGATTAATAGCAACAATGAAGTTGTCTCCCGTAGCTGAAACGAGCAATTGGGCTAGACGTCTGAAGTACCAGATGGGAAAGATCCCCAAAGACCTGTGGTGCCGGCACAATTCAATTTCACAATGTCTGTTGTCGCACATTCACAAATATCTACCACAGCCAGCATTAACCTGCTGACCTCCGTTCAGGAAGATCTGTGAGATTAAAGGCTCCCGATTGAATTAGACACTAATGCACAGATACACAGTGAGAGGGCTGAGATATTCAGGTCCTCAACTGTCAGGCCAAGCCAAACACTCACACTAACATACGCTCGCGCTCACGCACACACACGCACACACACACACACACACACACACACACACACACACACACACACATATCTACACACACACTCACACATATGCACATACACAAACACACACAATCACACTCTTTCTCCCTTTCTCTCTCACACACACACGTTTGTCTTCCTCTGTGACCCATCTATTTAAATAGGAGGAAGTCAAATGTATGTGATTGGCTGAGACGTACTGACTCGTGAGTTTTGGAGCTGGGAGAAAAAGAAAAGAAAAACTGAACTGAGACAGAAAAATTCTGTCTTTCGAATCCACCCATTTGCACAGAGAAAAGAACAGCGTGATGCC
This sequence comes from Aldrovandia affinis, assembly GCA_029706075.1. Taxonomy (NCBI): domain Eukaryota; kingdom Metazoa; phylum Chordata; class Actinopteri; order Notacanthiformes; family Halosauridae; genus Aldrovandia; species Aldrovandia affinis. The sequence continues at coordinate 7,192,077 of JAINUG010000030.1, read as the reverse complement.
CAATAAGGAACGAGTGAAGTATAAGGCTTTATCGTTCTATGTCTAATCACAGGTGAAAATATTCCCCCCGTAAATAATATACATTCACATGCAAAAATCAAAACATAATAAGGAGCACACGTCAAAATATGGATCACATATTACAAATACATAAAGAATGTAACCCTAATATATGTAATTACATATATACCATTGCCACAACTATTGTCTACATTGCATATTGTTCTACATCAAACCTATATTCTATTCTATATTGTCTACATTATATCTACAGTATATACAATATTTACATATTTGTAATATTGTGGAAGTATGTTTTTAAATATTATTTTCTCATTAGGGGTTGGAAGAACCCATCAACTATAGTCAGTTGAGGGGCAGGGGGGTGCACATTCCCCGCCTAGAAGGCACAGTGGTACAACCAGTGATGAATGCAATACCTGGGATGAACTCACTCCCAGGTACAGATAAACCAGATCCATAAAGATTTGTGCCTGTTTTGTTTTTAGGGAAAAATTCCCCTTTCATACAAATCACTCAATATGTGCAGGCCCCTCTGGGACATAAACCCATCAAAAATCATTGATGTTTGAGATAAAATATAGATGCGTGTTAAATGTGTTCTCTCCAAGAAAATATGGCTAGAGAGGAGCTCATGGCCTGAGCTTACTCTCAGGCAGAATCGCCAGCTCAGGCCGGGCAGGGCCAAATCTGTCAACCACCAGTGCCAAGCCAGGTTTTTTCAATCAGTTACTGATGGTTCCCCATGGCTCCATCTGTGTCCCACCCAGAACTGCCAGGGCCAATTCATCAGTGTAAGCTGTTTGAGATACTAAAGTTCTAAAGATTGCCTTGATTATCAATGGTGGACCGTTGCTTAACTGAGCTGGTTGCATGGTGGAGCTGCAGCTAGACACTACAGGGTAGAATCACAATATTTAAGGGACCATTTGTCATAAAAAAAAAAGCTTTGAGCTACCTAATACCAAGTTAGAAATAGCTGAGCTACTTCATAAAAATATGTCATTTCATACTCAATACAAGACCATATTTGCAACTAATATAATATATAGCCATTTTGACAGTGCTTTTAATCGACTTACAGTAGTGAATGCATACATTTTTCAGTATATGTGGCCCCATTGAACCCCACCCATGCCAACGATGACTACCAACTGAGCCACAGAGAACTACATTTGAATTTCACAGGCTACAGTTTCATTGCCCACCCATGAGATAGATAACAGAGAATCGCTACAAGGGAAATAGAAAACAGGAATCGCTATTTCGGAGAACCGACTATCTGCTCGGCCGTGAATGCACCGTTCCTCATTAAGACATACAAGAAGCTGCTGGAAAATTCTGCACCAATTACCACCTCATGAAACCATTGCTTTCCTCACGGGAAGCAGCCCATTCATAAATTCAGCCATTAAAATTCATAAAAACACACAAACAATGCCGATGAGTCAGATTTTCAGCCTCCTATTAGCACCATGGGGCAACTGTAGAAGAGAGATGATCTGTAACAGGCATGTGAACATTAGCAAAGTTTGCGATTCATTGTCAGTTCATGTTTATTGTAGTTGTGCAGAATCTGGATAAACACCGTTATGACATCTGCATGAACCAGGTTGTGTAGTTACATTTATATGCAACTGAATGTGTTGAAGCTCAGTGCATATTCCCAAAGTGCATTGATCATTCTGAGAACTCCAGATGATGCTAAATGTTGTAAATGTAAATTAACTACACACATACAGTGCCCTTTTCAAGTCTGCACCCTGTCTCAAACATTTCACCTTTTGTTGCCTTACAGCCTGAATTTAAATCATTAACTCACCTTTTTCCATCTTTATTTACAAACTTTACCCTACAACTTCCAAGTGAAAACACAATTCTCAAAATTGCTGAACATTAATTAAGAATAAAAAACTAAAGTCTACACCCCTTGCCTACTCTACACTGTAACCTGCCCTTCCTTCTGTAATTAATGCTAACGCATGAAATTGTTGATGTTTCAGTGATTAGATTGAAATGAAATGATAACAGACTGTTATTTTTGTCTTCTTAAAAAGGTACAAATTGTGTGCTTATGCCCTTATAAGGCCATGATGGGTACACATTAAACTGAGCTTTTATTTGATTTAAAAAAAGCAACTGAATAATGTGTCACAGCACCATGGCTGAATCTATCGAGTGAAAGGAAGTAACTCTCTATGTGAGCAGATCTTACTGTGTTCGTCTTTGGAGATAAAATCGACTTTATTTGAAAGGAAACCTTGTTTCTATGAGGAGATTAAACCAAGAGAAAAGAGCATGCATTGCAAGCATTATAAGCCTTCATAAGCGAGTCTTGTAAGGTCTCTTTACTTGCTTGCTTTGTGTGTCAAGTAAACTACTTCCATGATATTTGTTTACTTTTTCAAAGCTGAAATGAGATGTACAGGTTTACTGGATAACTGAGAGACAATTCTGATCATTTTTCAGCCTACAGTCTCCGTTAAACAGAGGAAAAATTAGGGGCAGTTTGTAAAAATAAGCAAAAATGTGGTTTTGTGTCTGGATTGATGAAGAGCAAAAATAGAATTCAGCTCAGTGTATTGACTTTTTGGGCAATAGAGGTGGAGAAACGGGCCCTCGGGGCAGTGTACACTCAGACATTCCTGGAAGACAGCAAACAGGAAGCAGGAAGTAGCCTCTGACTTCCCTCTGAAAGGCTTTTTTTCTCTAAGCCGTTAAAAAGAACCAACACAACTAGTGGCATTCCGCCCCTAAAATGTCAGATGACAAATGTCATTCACCCAATTTTATGTCCACAAAGAGTTTTTTCAGGTATTTAAGTAATTTTTGGGGAGGGCATACAAATGCAGGTTTATGAGGGTGCTGACAACTGGTGAAAAACATTCTATGCCTGGAATAAATCCATTAATCCATGTTCATGGGTGAAATCATATAAAAGAGGTGAGATTTCAATATCATGTTTACTAATCCCTGGCTGAGCTATAATTAATCAATACAAACTTAGGCCCTCTCAGTCAAGTTAAAGAAATATCTACTCCAATGGTTTATATACATACAGTATACACACATAAATGCCGACCTGGTAATTTACAAATGTGTTAACAACTATAAAATACTTCCATCCAAAGGTCACTGAAAAAAAAAAAATCACTAAATTCAATTGTTATTATGATTATTATTATTATTTTATATTAGGAGGGCCTTAATATTATTTTTGTTTGCTATTGACTTGTCAGTTCGTTGGGGGTAAATTTACTTGCTTTCTCCAAAATTCTGTGACCACTGTCTGTGAAACATGAAAAAACTCCAGCTCCATAAATGTGTGAAAACGAACAGTTTGATGTGTAACAGGCCCCTGTTAACAGACAGTAAAAATGACAATACAGTAAAAATGACCCCCCCACCCAGGACAGCATGTTCCAGCTTTTATAGGAAGAAGCGGACGCTGATTACACCACAAACAAACCAATTCAGCCCCAACAATTGTACACCTCTCTAGAGCGAGCGTTAACAATGAGGCTCTTGTGGCGGAGCGGGAGCCGAAAGCCATTTTGCAATCGGGGGCTTTGGATGAGCCGAATATGACACCAGCCATGTGAACGGAGGTGCGATCCCACGCTTCTTTAATGACGTTGAGCGATGGGAGATGAGAGATGGAGCGCAAAGGGCCAAATTACCTCCCCTCTTTCAAAATTGCCCATTGGGCCTTCACTGTGCCCCTGTCAAAGCGGGCACCGTGACACAAAAGACAAAAATACCACTCATACCACTCACAGAGGACAATACCTTTTAGACTAGATCTACATGTGCCGACACACACGTGCGCACACTGAAACACTGAAACTACAACAACTAAATCATATGTACTAATGTGATATGATTGTGATTGTGCAAGGAATAACAAAAGTGAAGCCCTTCTAAACTTCTCGGAACACCTGAACGTAGAGCCACTGTTGTTATTGTCTGAACAACCTCAATGCAAGGCTCTTAGAACTACACTCGTTTCATTTGCCTCCGGTGCTGTTTACTCCTCGGTCGACATTCAAATCTGCTGGGCCGTCAGCCTACAAAAGACCTCACGCGCAACATCGATCCGTAATTACACCACAATTGCAAGAAAAAAGGGTTTAGCTGCGTCTTGGAAGCAAGCTAAAGTTAGCAGCTTTATTGATTCCCACACCATTCTAAACACTTCTTATAAGGCAGTTTAGTCAGCGGGTTATACAACATCGTGACAGTTCAGAAACATGGAAAAGGACCGGCTCATTTCCCCTGGCTCAGAGACGAAGCCAAATTAAAGTCCACTGTGAAGTGGGACAGGACGTCATGCGACCTGGCCGCTGTGCCGACAGAACAACAACGCACAGCCTTTCAAGAATTTAGAACGCTAATTAAAAAAAGATGACATTTTTAAATCAAGAGCTCCTCTCAAGACACTAGTGTTGAAAAACAAGGTTCCAGTGCTCCCATCCGTCGGATGCGATCGCGTTTGGATTCGTTTACCCGGGGGCTTCACGTGTTTACGGACTCTCCTGCAACGTGAGCGGCTTCGAGTGTTTTGGTCGGAGGCCAAGGCCGACCGCGCTGTGCCTCCTGTGTTCTCGCGGCGAAGCCATTCTCTTGCCGGCAAGAATGGTCGTTCGGCGACCGTTGTCCCTGTCGGCGATGCGTCCAAAGCCGGCACACCTCGAACGTGGATCGGTCAACACATTTCGGCGCTGGTAAATAAGGAATTTTACCCATCCTGATTTTTATTCTTTCTTCCTTGGACTGACGGAAACCCTTTTAAGGGGAGGAAATGACAGTCCTAGTGTACGCCAGCCATGGAGGGTCACTCCGCTTTTTGTGATAAAGACGAGGGTGAAAAACGCAAACATCCAGGCATTCTGTCTTCATCAGTGAAACGGGCTCCTCCTCTTTGCAATGTTCATATAAATAACTGTGTAAAATCACCTGGGTATACGTGTCAGGAAGAGAGCTCTCACCGATCAGTCTCAATGAGCCTACTAATGATTTACTGGTTAACTGAGGGGGCAGCAAATCCATAATAAATCATACATTTTCAATAGATATCCATCTCCCTACTCACATTACTTTTGAAAAGGGCTACGAAAGGGCTGCACACTCTTTTGTGTGAAACCATATTACTGCTTTTCCATGCATCTGTAGAAAGGGTCTGTGATGTATCCCAAGGCCTGTATGAGAGGAACACTTACCTGGGTATCTACATGAGGATTTAATTAACAGGACGAGGTCAGACTGATCTTTAGACGTCGATGACGCCTTCCTCGGACTCAAACAGGAACTACACTGGGAGTCTTTTGACAAGTTACCCGGAAGAGGACTGCTCTTTTATGCAATCGACCTGGGCATCGAGCACCAATTCGTCCCTCTTCACAGTAGCTGAGCTGAAGCGCGTCTGGCGCTACCTGTTGTTTCCACTCGAGTGGGAGCCGGGGAGGGGTGCGAGCTCACCTGTTTGTACTCGGACTCCCTCCCGACCAGGATTTGGAGGACGTAGCTGACCGGGTCTCCTCTCATTGGTGGAGCAGCCTCCCACGTGACCTCGCACACGTTCCCGTCCAGCTGTGAGACTCGGGGAGCTGCGGGATGAGAAAGCGGGGCCGCGGTGAAGCAGCGATGCAACATCCCACACGCTCCCAACGACAGCAGCGGCTCACACTCCTGAACCTTACAAACCCATCATCCACCCGCAGGGTATGGAGAAATCCCAACGCACACACACACACACACACTATTTTTTTCTTCCCATGTTGCCAAGACCATCCGCATAATTAAGTAGATTCCCTAGACTGGCACAGCCCTTTTCATTTCAAAAGGAGTATTTTTCACATCAATCAAATAAATTAGCATCCCTATAACACACACAAACACACACACTCAGACACAGACACACAAGTAAAAAAAATAAATAAAGCGATTCATTGTTTGGGGGGTCTCTGTACCGATGGGGGGTTTGAGAGAGCGGGGGGTACAGATTTGGTGGTGGTGAAGGTGTAGACATCGGAGAAGGGCCCCTCTCCTGCCTCACTCAGGGCCTGTATCCTGAAGCTGTAGCTGCTGGACTCGGTCAGTCTCTGCACCTTGTAGGTGTGGCTTGGTCCTCGGTAGATGGTCACGAACCTGAAACAGCGGCAGTGGAGGGGCTGGTGTTACCGGAAGGGTTTCGGGGGTTGATGGCAGTCGGCAGCAAGCGCCGTTGTGAGTGGTGTGATGCTTACAGCTCGGCAGAGGGAGCAAACAAACATTTGCATTGAGGAATGCCTTACTGTGGCTAATACGTGACATTTCTTTCACAGTACTTAAATCTGCTTGAAGCACAAAAGTGCACCAGAGACAGTTTACCCTGAGGAAGAACTCTACTTCCCTTCTGCAACCTAAGGGGTTTTGCTGCTTGTGTTGAAGAAATAGCAGAGTTCGTAGATGACTCAACAGTGCAAGGCCAACGCTTTCAGTGTAAAGTCTTGACAGTCCAACATGTTGATTTTACAGTATCCTTGACGCTGTGGTCTTCATTCCTACGATATCAGAACAGCTGGACTGTTCCCGTCCCGATCAGAACTTCAGCTGGCCCTTCAGTGATGGTTCTTTGGGAGAGCCCAGAACTTTTGCCCATAAACAGCGATCCTGTTGCCATAACGACAATCAAAACAATATCAAATATCAATAACAAACCGCCCCCGCAAACACTCTTCCTTACTGGCCCTGGCTCTCCCTCGGGGGCCCACAGACCGGCCCTTTCAGCGGGGACACAAAGCCATCTGATCAGGGTCGTGTTGTCCTGGCCCCCTTAATCATGAATTATGACCGTGTCCAGTGCTGGCAAGCGGCACATGGCATTAGCAGGCTTCTCGCAATCAACGCAATCAGGTGCAACATATTGGGTAAACAAGTAGCGCTACAGAAGGAGAGACAAAAAAATACCCAGACCTCAGAAACGCGGTAACAGATGTGTATTGATTGAACTTTAAAGCGGCACCCTGGCCCGCTGCCAAGAAAATCCTCCCCACCTTATTCCCTCCCTTTCATCTCTAACATTCGGAACAGACTGAGTCAAATTATTTTTCCGATAAGTTGATAAAGAGTATCGCATCGCAGTTGTTTTGAAACTGGTGAGCTGCAGTGCTCTTCTTTTTTTTTTAAAGGCAGGAGAGATGAGTTATTGGAGAAGTGGGGAGGGAGGGAAGGGGGGAGAGAGAGAGCGAAGACATGGAAGTGGCCCCGTTGTCAGGCCTCCAGTCTATTCAAAGTGCACGGGGGGCTTTGTCCTGGGTACACGTTGCTACAGCACCTGTGCCTAAAGTCTGCCTTGGAGGAAGGTGATTGGCTGAAGAGCCATGAGCCATGAGGGAGGTAATAATTGGTCTGTTACAGCACATGAAGCACGCGGCTTACTAGGAGGAAGGGGACCTAGCAAGACCTGATCAGGGCTGCAACTGTTTACAAGACCAAGGAAAAACCGAAGGCGAGGATGATAGTTTAAAAAAAATCTACAGTTAATCCTTCCCTCAGCACTTCAAATTCCTGTATCGGTTGGAACTTGCAAACATTTTTGTTTTAATTTCCCAGGAAAGCGAAGAACGTTTCACTCAACCGACCTCAAGTGGAGTTGCTACCCCCAAAAAAAAAAAAAACAATAACAAAAACAATGAATGTTTCTGCCCTGCTGGCTTCTCACTGACAACCGAGCACCAAGAGACATCCAGTGAAACATAGGGCGCCTTCTAATAAGTTAACCAGAAACAGAAGTTCCTTTTTATTTTCATTTTTTCAGTTTCAGAAGAGCCCCCAAGTTATCATCCACCTGTATGTGCCACACAGGACGGTTTAAAGCTAATCCCACCTTTACCATTACCAAGAACACAAAGCCAAGGACCTGATGACAACCATAGAGGATGTGATGACAACCATAGAGGATGTGATGACAACCATAAGGGATGTGATGACAACCATAAAGGATGTGATGACAACCATAAGGGATGTGATGACAACCATAGAGGACGTGATGACAACCATAGAGGATGTGATGACAACCATAAGGGATGTGATGACAACCATAAGGGATGTGATGACAACCATAGTAGCTTCATACTTGATAACACCACAGATTCTTTAGACTCACCCAATAATCACCTCTCTGCTTCTAACCTATGGTGGTAACCATCTGCAACGAGAGTTTCCTGTGCTATATTCAGCAGAGTAGTGCAGCATTCACGCTCCTTAGTGAATTTCAAAAGACACATCCAATTGTAATGTTTCAGTTTCAATGGCAGGGAGGGAGGCAGAACTTTCAGCGTTCAGAAAACGGAGCTGAGTATCTGGTGGGTCTGTAGAATCTGTGATAACGCTACGCTATCTGTGATAACGCTACGCTATCTGTGATAACGCTACGCTATCTGTGATAACGCTACGCTATCTGTGATAACGCTACGCTATCTGTGATAACACTATGCTATCTGTGATAATGCTACGCTATCAGAGATTCAGAGATGGTCCCAGCCCACAGACCTAGGAGCACCTAAAGGTCTAGTGCAATCCTCTAAAACAGAGGGAAAGGTCTCCATGCAGCCAGAAACAAATGGTGCAATTCCCTCCCATCATTCCAGGAGCCGATCTCTGACGGGTCTCATCTTTCTGCTTATTATTTATTCTTTATTGATCGCTTCCTTTGACGGGCGCTTCTATACTGAGCGGACTACAAATAGGTCAAATATATTAAAATGCATCACAGGAGGACAACAAGAAGATGGATACGGAACAGCCCGCAGCCCAGCAAATGAGCATCCAGCTTAAAAATGACCCAATAACATCCTAGGAAACAAAAGCAATTGGATTAGCATACGCTAATGCCCAACAATTACTTTAAGAGCAATACATCCACAAGATGGAACCATGCACGTACTGCCTCATGATACTCTATGAGCGAAGCGTTAATAGTTACTATGGCAATTCAGCCACAGATGTTAATTAGTGCAATTCATTGTGGATTCCTTTTTTTTTTTTTTCAAACACTGATTAATGTAAAAACACCATTAATGCACAGCCTAACAAATTATCTAAAAGCGGCTGAAATAATTACAAACACTTATGGCCTATGTATTTACATTGGAATTATAGCTGGTGCACTACATTTACATTTTGGCATTTAGCACTAACAACACTGTTTTGAATATGCAGGTGAAAAAGGGGCTTGAATGAGAGGGTTTAAAGAAATCATTCATTGCCATGCTGTGTGTCAAATGTGTATGTGTACATGTGCGGTGTGTCCTATGTAATATTGCGAGCTACAGTGCATGATTTTCTGATTGCAAGCTGCCAACGAAATGAAAGCTGTAAGTGTCCTGGAGGAGGACAGAAGTTTTCAGGTTTGCAGAAACAGTACATTCATGTCCTTTCAGTGTTTACCGGGCAATTCCTAGTTTTTGGATACTATTTGTTAGGATAAATCCATTGTTGTCCTCGTATGAAATGTATCGGCACCACAGCAGATGTGGGTGGGGATGGAGGATTTTGTTGTGGACTCTTGTTCTATGGCGTGACCCTGGGGAGGAATTTCCTGTTGCCACAGAAGGAACAAGGCCATTGCAGCCCAAGAGCACGAGCAGTGACCCTCAACCAATGGCATCGGTGCAGAGAATTTCTCTGCGTGCCCAATGGTGCAGAATTCGGGCAGCAGCATCACATCCCAGCCCTGAGTATGGAACTTCACCTCGAACACCCCCAATGAACATCTCGTTTGGCGTTAGGGGCCATGGAGTACATAGGACAGGGGTCCCTAACCCAGGCCCTGTCAGGGTTGAGCACCACTGGTGCAAGGAGTAAAACTGTGACCTTCGTACATCGCCCTGGACAAGAGCAATTTCGGAGGAGGCGAAAGTGTCAAAGGCACCACGTTACACCCCGTGAGAGCACCCTGCCGTCTGGGGTCAAAGGTCAACCTGGAACTCACAACATCACAGCTAACTGAAATGTCTTCCCGATTCGAGACCGGATCGGCACAAGGAAACAGCCCTGTATCACCGTGTAACAGTGTGACAGGTTTCCCTGCGATCGCAGGCAGGGTGCTAAGGGACGAGAGGATAACAACATCTGACAAACGACAGCGTTTTCCCCGCGCCGGCAGGAAGACCGATCGCTCTGACCGATTCGACTCTGGGCCCTGGGGTTCGGCAGGGGGACTGTGAATGAGGGCGGTGTTTCTTTCAGGCTTTTCACAGAGACAAACTGCACGCTGCTCTACCAGGGACCCCTGGCTGCTCACTCAGGGCTGACCTGAACTCAAGTGCCACTTGAAGTCCGGGGCCATCTGTGAGGAGAGGGGCTCTGCCCTTCAGAGGGATGCCCGGGGAGCACTTGGACGAGCGCGGTTTGGATTCTGGGAAAGATGCCTCTGAGTCCATCGGGGTGACGTTTCGGGGACAGCTTGACGGGGAATGGGAGTGAATCACGAGTCACCCCATTACTCCAGTCCCTCATCGGATTAGAAGCAGACAGCGCCGAGCATCGCACACACTATTTCCCTCAAGATCACTTCTACTTACATGCGTATCATCACATAGTGTACATAACAGAGCCATAGTGCGTCTGTTCCACATGAGACCAAACCAATACATTCTTATTTTGTTGCTGTGCCCCATCACAGATTTGACACTGACAAACTCCTGACTGCGTGTCCCTAAACATTGTCACGCACAAGTGCTCAGCAGCCAAGGGCAAAGCGCTCAGTTAGATCATTATCTCCGTCAGTGCTTCAGTGCCGCCGGAATTAAAGTGTGCTTGCCGATGACCCCAGTCTGCTCCGTTTCATTTCGTTTCAGAGTGTGGGAGGCGTGGCACCGTTTGTTACGGCTGCCATGTTTTAAGGCCTTCCAGACGGCTCTGTTGTTTGTGCGTGTACAGTAGACACGCTACCGCGCTCCGAAGCAGAGCAATGACTGGAACGAGGTGCCAAGAAGAGCAACCGCAGAGCCTGGAAGGGACACTTACACAACCTAGACACGACTAATGGCCGTTTAGAGAGTCAGCCCTGATCCCTGTGTGGGAGGGCCTACAGTGGAGCAGGCAGGGAAATACAGCAATGTGGGTGGAGCTAGAGTATGGTGGTGGTTGTGGGGTGTAGAGCTGTGTGGATGGAGCCTGGGTGCAGCAGGCAGGGTGTAGAGCTGTGTGGGTGGAGCCTGGGTGCAGCAGGCAGGGTGTAGAGCTGTGTGGGTGGAGCCAGGGTGCAGCAGGCAGGGTGTAGAGCTGTGTGGGTGGAGCCTGGGTGCAGCAGGCAGGGTGTAGAGCTGTGTGGGTGGAGCCAGGGTGCAGCAGGCAGGGTGTGGTTGTCACCTCTGGTTCTTGTCCTCCATCTGCAGGGCGTAGGCCGTGTCGTCGCTCAGCAGGACCTTGGCGCTGCCGCTGCTGTCGCCCCACTTCAGCTTCAGGCTCTGCGGCCCGGCGGCCGCGCACTCCAGGCGGGGCGGGGCTGGGGGCAGGGGGCGGGTCCGCACCTGCAGGGGCGGGCAGAAGGGGCCGGCGCCGATCTCGTTCACCGCCTGGATCTGCAGGCTGGGAGGGGACACAGAGCGGAGAGGAAACTGGTCAGTGGGGTCTGAGCTCTCCATGGCAACCCGAGGCTCCATGGCCTGGACTCAATCGGCACGTGTCCTCGTACCTTTTACCTTTGACTCGGAATCAAACGTGTTCCCTTTCTCTTCGTGAGCACCATTTGGCGAGGCCTGCAATCGTCAATACAAACTCGCCACACTATTTGTGAAGAAAAAGGTCTAGCACTTGCATTGAATTGTGAGTCGGAGTTGAGGATTAATGCTGATTGAAGCCAGGCTTGGAAGCCTTATCCTATTCGCGCAGAGAAAGAAAGAACCTATCACTACAACATAAGGTAAGAGTTGTGGCTGGAAGTCTGCCACCATGTGCGAAGAAGATTGGTAAGCAGAAGGATGCCAGTTTGAATCTTTGGTACTGCTGGTTTACATCTGATCTGCACTTCTTCAGTAAAACATCCAGCTGAACGCTATAATATATAAATAAAATAAACAGTAAATCCTCCTGGTTAAGTTATGGTTTGCTCCGAATGACTCAGTGAAGCGCATTTGAACCCGTCGAGGACAGGCACCGAACGCACAAACAGCGGAGGGTGGCAGGAAGCTGGCGGTTTCGCATTCTAACAGACGGAGGAGAGTGCCTGCCCGGGAGCAGCGAAGGCCTAATGTGACCCACGCTCTAATGCTTCAGCCCTCCAAACAGGCAGGAGAGGCTGATGCACGGAGTCATCCCAGAGCCTAAGAATAACCCCGGCTGTGATTGAACCTGTTTTCCCTCTCCCCTAGGGCGTGATGAAACCTGTTTTCCCTCTCCTCTAGGCGGTGGAGATGGGATTTTTATTTCAACAAAACTGCGGATTGGGTCTGAGCGGCGCGTGTCACGGAGGACAGAACCCCCAAACCATCCCACCCATCCATCCCAGCTTTACCCAGAGGGCATTTCAAAACCACTAGTAACCATGACTGCATGTGCTTTTAGGATATTATCTATATCATTTATTTTACTCAGCTAATTCCCGTGCCCAGGGACACTAACAATGGCCACCATTTCCATCCCAATCTGCACACATTCATCTACAGCATGCCTTTTAAGCTTCTCGCCATCAACTTCCTGGAATCTACAGTTTGTGTAATCTTGAAAACTGTTAACATTTTGCATGTAGATGTGCAGATTCTCAGGGGTTATTGTGCAGCTTTGAGAGTGTCACCAAGGGACCAAGTAACACTTAGACTTGGTGAATCTGAAAAGCCTCCACTGCTAATGTTCACGAGTGGCGCGGTCCTGTTCTGGTTGGCCACGTCTCAACGATCGTGACCGAGACTTCCAGGAATTGTCCTGTTGTGTGAGTAATGAGTAGTAATGAGTAGGCTGCATGTTGCTCACGACACACACGCACGCACGCACACGCACACACACACCGGAGCTGATGGGAAAGGTTTAGCCAGGCATATTTTTGGGACCCAGTGTTCCATGCTGCATGTTGCATGCATATTTTGGGGCAGGGTTCCACTGCATGTTGCTCGCGTCACACACACACGCACACACACACATACACAACACACATATGTCGGTGCTGATGGGAAAGGTTTAGCCAGGCTTTTTATTTTGGGGCCCAGAGTTCCCGAAGTGTGATTACTAAACATGACGAAGCAGATGGGCACGTTAGCGGTTTCATGTTTCCTCATTAATTACTCAGGGCATTCCAGTGAAACTGGTACGGAAACGTCCCTCAAACACGACCGCCGAAAATAAGACCCAGGTGGTGGCGGTATGTGGACCGTCCTTTAGAAATGCGCATTTCCAGGCGTGACTGTGTTCGGAGCGTTCACCTGCCTCCCGCCACGCTGTTTACAGTCCCAGAGCGGACTAAACCAATTACCGCCACTTATTTATTCATTTATTTATCGTCATGTCATGTTGGTTTTTCGGGTTCCTAGGTCCCTTCTGCTGCCCCCTTTCATAGATTAATGCAACTCGATATCAATTAGGCTCACAGTGAAGAAAACATTGTAAAAAATCCCCATATGCTGTCAAAAGTGCATATCAGAGCACTTTATTAGCATAAGTTAGGAGTGCGTCTGCTATGCAGCAGACTCCAAAGTGTTAAACCTTTTTTGACTGAGGCACAAGGGCTTTGACCCATCGCACTCAGTAATGCAAGTTTAATGGCAAGTAATGCCAGTCAAATTTTAATGAATGTGGAAATTAGCCTTGCCTTTTTCACAGATGCGTGCTAAAACCCTGTTAGAAAACACTGTGCTACAGGTACGGCATGCAGCTGCCAACAATGATGTCTACTGCTGTGCTGCCACACTGATCTCTTGCGAGGACTATGATTGATCTTACCATGTATAAATGGATGTTTTGTAAGTCGCTCCGGATAAGACGTGTGGGGAAATTGACGTGTCAATTGTGACAGTTGGGGTCCTGCACGAAAATGCATTCAATCCACAGAGATTTTTCGTTTATATTCACTTTGATTATTTCTATGCTGCCTAAAGATTCTGGATGTCCTAGTTTTAATGAGAATTTCTTTTTTAAATAAAAAAAGCTACGGTTTACTTGGTGTCTGCTTGGACATACTGAGTAATAACAGTCTTGTGAATATATTCATATATAATCTTTAAACTACTGATACTGATAGTCTTCCGAACGGCTCGGCTGTGATATATTCCCATAGTGACGCTGCCATGGTAACCGTGCGATCACTCACGTATCCCCTCACCCCCACCCCCACCCCCACCCCCACCCCCACCCTGGCCGCCGTGTCCTTGCTCTGACTTAAACCTTCACCGGGGCGGGGGGGACAAAAATAATTAACGGTTGTGCTCTTGGCAGTGTCCCTTGATAGTGATAGCGATGCGCTGTATCCTTCCTCCCCCCCAAGGTGAAGCCACCTCACTGCCACGTGTGAGTTATGGGAGGATCAGCTGCCATTTACTGCCCTGTCGCCACCGTCCATCTCAAACCTCGCGTTAAAAACGCCACCTGTTCACGTTCACCTTAACATGCCGTCAATGTGTTATAGCATGTTTATGACTGCTTATAAACACAAAGTTATGCTTAATGACAGACAACATAACGCATGTCAAGTAAAACGGGATAACCATGTGACATACCTCATGATGTTATTTGGTACTATGTTCAAATCTGAAGCCAGAATTCATGCACAAACACTAAGTTATTATTAATCATTTATAAAGGTGTTATGCTGTGGAAATGAAGACATCATACATGCTTCACGAGGGCCTAGAATATGAATGAAGGACTATAACTGTAATGTCCCCCCTTATTACAATAGAATTTGTCTCAAAAACTTTATTTCTGTATAAAACTGAAAAAGCATTTTGAAGGAACAAGTTAGTTCCTAGGCCTTTTGTACAAAAAAGTGTATTCTACAGCACATCCCAGATCTCAAAATGATCTGCATCAACACACTGTGAGGAGCAAAACCCGCCGTGATGGACATTCGGAAGTGGACTTTCAGGAGGAAAAACATCCGTCTGTTTCTCACCTTCCATCGAGACTTGATCAGGCTCATAAAGCCAGTGAGTATTTTTGAATTGACCGCCTGTTAGAATGCAGAAACTCATTTTGGCCCATCTTGCATGTCAACCGACCTGCGTTGGTGAGAGCACATGACTGAAAAGAAGGGGAGCAGGTAGCCGCAGGTACGACGGCTGGGACTAAGGTGAAATGAAGGTCCCGATTCAGAGACGTCCGTCCTGACGGATGCACGACTGAGATTCTATTTGACCCGATGTTTCGGGTTAAAACATGAAAATATGAAAATTGTGTGTGTTCAGTTTTTTTTACGTGGTCAACTTTTGCACCGTCAGCCTTGTAAAATTTTTTCCTTGATTCCTCTGTGGAGAAAGGCTCACCTACTCCATGCTCTGATAAACAAGTCGCACCATTAAAATAAAAAATATAAATAATGGCTAGGAAACACGGGCTCCAAGCACGACGGCTGAGTCAGGAGATGAAGACGGAAGGGCCTTCAGGTGCATTTTTACATTTACATTTTAAGCATTTAGCAGACGCTCTTATCCGGAGCGACTTAGAAGATGTGCATAAATACATGGTAGGAACAATCATAGTACGTGCAAGAGATCAGTGCAGTAATACAGCGATAGACATCATCGCAGGCAGCTGCGTACCATACCTGTAACACTGGGAAGGAAAAGGTTAGGTTTTTAAAAAATATTAAGTGGAGTAAGCAGGGGTATACAGTGTTGAGCAAGTAGACAGTGGTGATGACAATTAGCTAGATGTACAGAGTTCAGTGGTAGTCAGTATCAGGTGTGCCCGAGTATCAGAAAATTGAATCTATCAAGCGCCCCAACTTCCCTTAAAACCATCTCCTTTTTATTAAAGAAAGCCTGCGATGGAATAACCTTCCAAAATAAATGTTTATTAATCATTGACCCAGTTATTTCTATTAGAGCGTTTTCTGGTCCTCCTTGTTCTTAACAAAAGGTGGTTACACATTACATTACAGGCATTTAGCAGACGCTCTTATCCAGAGTGACTTACGATTTACATTTCTTTACAATCCATTTATACAGCTGGATATTAACTGAAGCAATTCAGGTTAAGTACCTTGCTCAAGGGCACAACAGCAGTGTCCCACCAGGGGATTGAACTAGCAACCTTAATGTTACAAGCCCAGTTCCCTAACCATTATACCACACTGCCGCCTACACAATACAAAAGTACTGGTGGGGGTACTCGTGATGCAAAATGCATTACCAAAGGGCTTGTTACACCTTGCATAGCAAACGGTAACTGGAAAAAGATCCTTTTGTTGATTCATTGAGTTTTGGGAATGGCTACCCTCGTGCAGGCTTGATGTCATACTTATGTAGGGGTGAAAATAAAAACATCCTCATTTTGGGTTCATGTCAGAATAGAATGCGAGTGTCCTTGCTTCTTATGAACTCATATTTGGGGCGGACAGTCATGTCAGTGATGCAGCCTTTGAAAGATGACTGTGGCTTTCACGGGCTCTGGGGTCAGTGGCCAGGAATATGATTCATGGAACATCAAACTGTTATTGAGGGAGATGAGAATGGCCAGGAAATAATCCGGTCAGCGTTTTTTAAACTCTGGGCCGTGGCGGCACTGTGCAGCGAAACCCTGGTGCCCCGCTGCCATGGGCGGGCTAAATTCGATTTCGTCTGCAGTCACATCACCCCACCCGCACCAGACCAAGCGGGGCCCACCTCCGCTCGCAGGACGCCTTGAATCACCTTCAGAACCCTGTCTGCAAATCCGACCGTCTCGGAGAGCTGCCGCGCGGAGCCGCCGCTCGTTAGCGACCAAAGTTCAGCCTCTTTCTAACCCGGGCCTCAGGGTTCACGACTAACACCCAGTATACAGTCCTAAAGCACCGGTGTGATTTAGCCTGGTCCCCTGTGTGCTTGACTCGGCTGGTAAAGGCACATTCCCAGGAGAGCGGGCTAGGACATCGCAATCACGACCGGAAATCTGCAGGGGGCCGGGCGTGGGCCTCATGCTGACAGTGACAGGGTGGGACGAAGTGGGACAGCGTTCTTGGGTTACCACTGTTTTAGAGCCTTCCAGTGGTAGGTCGTTCACCAGGCAGAGAAACGCCTCTCTTCCAGCTCTAGTTGTGCGTGTAGTTGTATGTGGCCTGTACAGTGTGAAACAGTCGGAGCCTCGCGGGCGAACGCACTGGAGCAGCGCACAGCTGCGTGGCTCCTTGAGTGGGTCCAGTGGGGGGGGGGGAAAACTGTAAAGCTCTGCTATCAGACACTCACTATTTTTCACAATCAGCTGGACTGTGAATAGTTCCCACTTTGCTCCCTTGCCTGTATGTGCCAAGGGCTCGCTCATACAGGCCCTGTTATCCAAAAAAATAGAATGGACCAAAACATTGTTATCGGCTGTTGGAATTAGGCAGGAATATAACGACACACACACTCTGAGCTCAGATACACACACTTATACTTTTAACTCGGGGATGTCGTACTGCAACCCAGAACCGATGGCCTATTAAGCCTACGTTGATGACAGGCAGCCTTGCGTTGCGAAGCGCACTGAGTGGCCACTCACTGATGACTAACAAGACGCTAGAATAGAAGCGGAACCAAGGGGATGCTGTGTTGTGATGAGGTGAGGGTGACCCGACAGTGGGCGTTTGGTTTATTTCCATTATTACCGTTACATAACGTCCATTATTCTGATTAGCAGGTGTTTTTTATGGAAAACAGCAGCAAAGACTTGAGAGAACTGGTCCGCATGTTGTATTAATACCTTGTTATTTACCTAGGTATGTGCACTGCAGACGACAGCGTGTTTGAATAGCGGCAGCACTTGACAGCTCTTCATTTAATTATAATTATACTTTCTGGTTTGTCTCTGTGTGACAAGCCACGTATGGGGGAGGTGGGGGAGGTAAATGCAGGTGAACATGTTTGTTACCCCTTTAACCACACCTGTAAATTGCAACCTGGACAACCTCTATGCAATAACACATTCCTACAGGGACGTAAATACGTTTTTTTGGGTTGCGTAGCAATTTCGCGACACAAAATGTACAGAACAGCAATCCCCAGCCAAAGGTTGAAAACAACAAATTTGTTTGCAAACAAGGTGATGAACCAGACCAGTGGATTGTGGGTAACGGAGTTCAGAAGCCCCTGGGTCCTATAGGTTAGCAGTACATGTACAGATAGTTTTTATTTATGAGAGTGACGACGTACCAAGGCAATTTACTGACTCGTACGCTTTGACCGAGTTGTAATTGAAGCGTTCTGGTGAGTGTCGAAATAAAGACTCCACTGCGTTGTTCTCTGCCCTGCGTGTTTGCCCTCCGCACAGAGGTCTCGGTGATCTGAGGTTTGGGCACGGTGAGCGGCACGCCTGCCAACCAGGGCCCGGTAATGAGCGTGCGCTCGCGTCACCATTCTGAGGCTCATAAGGGAGGGAGGCGCAGGCAGAGAGACTGCATCCAAAACAGAATGGGATGCAGTGGGATTACGAGTGGGTTTATCTGCCTGTTTAAGCACAGGGGGTGTGAAGCAACATAATGCTGTCATAAGCGTGACATAACACCTGTCATAACCAGCCATGACGGCGTATTACAGCTTATCACATAACAATGTATGCTACAAAACTGTCCAAAATAATCGATTAGAAATGACTGTCAGTTATGTCATGCTTATATCTGCGCCTCATAGGCTTTATGGTATATAGTTCAAATAATGTTAGCACAACGTTTTAGCTGCCAGTCACGTGGAAGCCATGGGCATTAGTCATGTATATTTGAGTCAGTGCTCCGGGTCTCACCTGTACTCGCTGTCGGGCTGCAGGTCCTCGATCACGTGGCAGGTGACGTGCTCCACGGTGACCAGGCTCTCCCCCAGCGCGATGGTGTAGGAGGTGATCTCCGCCCCGTTGCTGCAGGGCTCCTCCCACTTCAGGGCGAGGCACGTGGAGGGCGAGAAAGAGTGGCCGTCCGCGTGGTCGTGCTCCGCCAGGTAGAAGGTGGAGACGACGTCGGGCGTGGTGGCGGGGGTCTGGCAGCTCACCAGCTCGCTGTAGGGCCCCGCCCCCGCCTGATTGGCAGCCTGGGAGGAGGAGAGCCGCAAGGTCACCGTGACGACGACGACGCAGAGGAAAATCCAGACCGCGCATCGCTATAAAACGCAACGTGTTCAGCTGGCGAAGAAGGATAATTATAAACACTGTGGTGATTTGCGCAGGAATTATGAGAGCAAGGAGCCGGGCTGCATCGCTCGAGAACCCAGCATCTTCAGTTGACAAGGAAGAGTGAAAAACAATGTTGGAATTTGCCAAGGA
>JAINUG010000030.1:7137658-7167658 GCA_029706075.1 Aldrovandia affinis | reverse complement strand
GCAAACACATATCAAAAACAATAAATGGACTAACGAACTTGTCATAATCATTAGGGCTGTAAATCAAGCTTCCGGATCTTGTGCTCTAGTTCATTCAGGATCCACATCCTGTTTCACTGTCATAAACACCCGTGGGTTTACAGTAGAAGCAAACAAACCCCAAACAATATTAAAAACAAGCATAAACCATCACAACAGGCCTCGACCGCACACATATACCGTGCCAGCATAAACAACTTTGGGTGAGCCGCTACACTAACTCACCGTGGGAAACCGACACTGCCATAACTTAACACTGCGGTACGTGTGCACTTAAGGAAAGCTTACGATCAAAAGTCAATTCCAGGCCCCCCTGGAAATACAGAATCTCATGCTTCTGAATTTTAACACAAGAGCAGACACGCCATTTATGCCCAATGAGCTGATGGAACACACAGGCCTGTATTCAATCAACATTTCAACATGCGAGCACTTTTTTGTAATTGCTGAACTTGCCAAGAGAGAATCTAACACTTGCATTAAGATTGTAATCAAAGTTAAGAACAAATGTTGACTGAATCCAGGCCATAGGCCAAATTAATTGTTATTATTTAAAAAACAAATCTGCATTGAAGGTAACGGAGAACAAATCCACGGCAATTCCACTGGAAGAGCCTGTATCTGCCCCGCCAACCTATCGATTAACCTTTGAGCAGCTCTGTATGAATGAGTGTCGTTTCACCGCCCCCCTCCCCCCTTCCCCCTCCCCGTCTGACAAAGGGGGGAAGCTGGGTGAGTCACAATTAATTGTCTTCATTGTTCGGCATGTGACTCAGACAAGACAACAGGTGAGAGCTCTGGAGTGAAGCCAAAGCCGGGTCCGCCGGGCTGAGCCAGCGCCGGGGCGAAGAGGACACGCATCGCTCGCTGTGACCACGGGTCTCCGGGCCATGTTTCCACAGGGGGAACGGCTAGTTTGCGCATCGTGAAAACTGCTGTGTTGTGATCTATTGTGCGACCCACGCTGCACAATATAGTACAGTGCAACACCTTATCCTTCTAGTTAAATGGGCGGACGTCTGCCAACGAAGCAATGATATGGGGCACTATGTACATTTATATTTTTACATTTTTATCCAGAGCAACTAACACAGTTTACATTTCTTTACATACAATCCATTTATACAGCTGGATATTTTTACTGAAGCAATTCAGGTTAAGTACCTTGCTCAAGGGTACAACGGCAGTGCCCCACCTGGGAATTGGACCTAATAATAATAATTATTATAAGGAAATTGAAATGTAATATTCACATGTAAAGAAAGCGATGCTACATTCCATCTACACGAGACAAAAGGAGATCTCTGTTCCCGACAGATCCCACACGCAGTGCGGCTCACCCACCCCAGCGTCGTTGGCGGCGCGCACGTTACTTCTTGTGAGAAAAAGCTACTAGGTGGCGCCAGGGGAGCAGGCTGCCCAATCATTACTTATTTTGTGTGCAGTCCAGGCCGGGCCCGTGGTACACATCGGCTGACAAAAGGTCTGTTCCCGACACATCGTCCGCCTGGCTCATCTCCACACTGTACTCCGTCACCTCACACGAGCCCTCAGGAGGAGGGACAGTCTGGCAGGGAGGGAGGGAGAGGAGGAGGAGGAGGAGGGAGGAGGGAGAGGGAGAGGAGAGGGAGGGAGGAGGGAGGGGAAGGGGGAGGGAGGGGAGGGAGGGAGAGGAGGAAGAGGAGGAGGGAGGGAGGAAAGAGAACATTAGCAAGTGTAACAAGGGGTGGGGCTGTTTTCCAACAACGGTCCCTGCCGGTCACACTGAGTGATTAGCCTGCTGAGCTAAAGGCCAAGGTCCCTCACCCAGAGAACTAATCACGCTCTTAAAGAAGAAAACAGTGTGCGTGACGTCACCTTTGGTACCGTAGGACTTTCTCAGCTGTCTTTTACCACAAAACAACACTAATCTTTGTCACTCGTTTGTTCATTTACACAATACTTCCAGACAGTTCCACAAAACAAATTGCTGCCAAGCTCCAATTAGACAACCATGTTAAATTTGAACTGTGCAGTAAACTACAGTATTTCTTTTTCAGCAAAAACACGTTATTACATTGCAGTTGTGTACAATGTGTTTTCAATTGTACACAACAATTTTACATTTATTTCAGTTTTTTCCCATCCATTTTTTTTTAGCCACCCTCTATTTCTTCAATTCACCCTCTCCCACAAGCCCACCGCCCTTAACTACGGGACCAGCCACTACCCCGGGGGTGGCAATGAATCGCTTCCTTCGAGACGGAACTCGCCTATTCATTTTGCCCACAGGGAAGCTTTCTGTGCTCACGGCAATCTCATGCCGGCTTTCCCTCCCCCCTCCCACTAGGGCGGACAGCCAAACGGGATTCCCGGCCAGAGAAGCAGGTTGCAGCTGGCAACCTGCTCTCCGGGTGAGTGCCTTTGCCGGCTGCGCCACCCGGGCGTCCCATACCATCTTGTTACATAGAAAATCATAAAGAACAGTTTTAGGTTTAAGGACTTACACATTTGAGCCCCTTCACCCAACTGCACAAGTTATGCAACAGGGCAATTATGTAAAGCATGATCGGCTTGTCCATGCCACTGCAATTTAGCAAGCTGGCTCGACAAAACGGCACACATGGGAACAGAAGGGCACGGACTGTGTGGAGCAGAAGGACATGCTCATGAGGACATCAGAGGGGGGGGGGGGGGATCTCTGTTTGAATGCAGGACCGCGGCACTGACAGGGCGCCCGCTGTGCGCTCGCTGTGTTCACTCGCTGGCAGAGACAAAACAGCTCTACCCCGCTGTGCCAGATCATTCCAGAAATTGGTCCTCAGTAAGAGGTGGTCCTTCTCTTTCCGTGTTAAGTGGGAGACCGAGAGCACTATCGCTGCCGCGGGACCGAGTCTTCAAAGCGAGGTAATCAAAATAATTATGAAGGTAAACAATGAACAGGGAACATGGGGAAAGATGTCCCTGCCCACCCCCACCCCTTCAAGACTCTTCCACTCCAGCTTTGTTTTGAACAGAAATCTCGTAGTCCGAACGTGCAAATGCTACATTTGCAAAGTGGTAAACGGATGGGCAGAATCTGATCATTAGTGGAGTCAAGCACCAACGGGACTTTACATTTCAAATAGAACAGCCGGAGAAGGAACGCTTTAGTTCAAAGTTAAATATTTAAAAGGCACGACTGACAGAAGTGTTGTGAGAGTGACGCTGCAGGTTTAGATACAGGGTAACCTTCCTTTTGTCATGGACTTTTTTATTATTATTTGATTTATTTTATTATTTTTTATACATTTTGAGTTGTGTAAGTTAATGCATACTTTATATAGTCCATTCCAGATGCGTTTTGTGTGAAAAGAAACCGGCAGCTTCCTCACATGTTCTCGCATGGTTTTATACATCCACGGCAGCCCCGTGGGTTTGGAGCCATTTCTGGAGCGGTGAATAATGCCTTCCTGCGGAACTTTCCAGAACTTCAGACACGAAGCTGTCCATATTGGGTCAATCAGTCAATCAAAATAAATCATGCATGCACTACAGCTAGTCTGATTACAGTATCGGCATCGCCATCGATCCACGCACGCATCTATTAATATGTGTCGTCCACAATCAAGGCTGTTTAGCACCGGTGACCTTTATCCGATTGTTGTAATGTTCTAAAAACTTGCGCGCTCATTACTCGGTGACCTTTAAAATCGCACAAAGTTTCGGAGTTCTGAAAAGAGCGAGACAGTCAAAGTGGCTCATCCATTTTAATGGGCCAAAATCAGAGAAGGGCAGCCAAAATCAAGGCCTTGCGGCAGGGCCTTCTCCGCCAATTTAACCAGAGCTTTTAATAATCCTGACCAAGGCGCACAAACAGCACCAGATGTCTGTGGGTCATTCTAACTGTGGCGCAGAGCACTCAAAACCGCACGCATAATGGAATCCTTTTCATTACGTCTGTAATTATCCGTCTTAACCATTTAAAACTCTGGGCAAAAACTCCAAACGGCATCTCTGACAAAATTATGTGATTTTCGCTGAACACAAACATGGACAAAACAAACAATTACTTATTTTTTTTTTTTTTCTTCATTTGTTTAAAAAAATGGAACATGCAAATTAATCTGCGACCCCTACGAATGGGAAAGGACAGGGGGATGGGGGGCTACTCACCCCACTGGAGTTGCACTTCCTTGTGTTTGGCTTTACCCACAATCCTCGGTGGCTGGCAGGGCCCCGGGGCCACGCTTAGTGTGCGAACCGGCAGGCTCTCGGAACACTGTGGGAACATTAGCAACAGATCCCCTCAGACACTGGAATTCTCTCAGAGAGGGCTTCAAAGACAAAGAAAAAAATAAGCAAATCGGTAGATTGCCTAATCTGCCGATCAAAGTTTCCCCATGGATTAGGGCATCTACTTCATAACATAGTAAATAGTATTTCATTTCTCGTAGCGTGAGAGGAACAAAGAGAAACACAAACGGACATACGGCATGGGAAACAAACATTTCATTTAAAGGAAACAAACATTCTGCCTGCGAGCTATAACCAGCTAAAACTGCATTTGAACACCTTTTTTTGAAGACCCTTCAGGCGGTGTGTGACGATTTCCCATCATGCATTTGGGCTCATACCTGGCTGTGCCCCCCGGTGCTAATGCAGCAGATCCGTAGTCTGTACAAAGTGCCAGGTTTCAAGTGATCGCATTCGCACTCTGTGGCCGGTCCGCTGTACGCAATATCCCACTGATTGGCTGTGAGGACAGAAGGACAACAGTAGCCATGTTTCATGCTGTTTTCCAAGGCTTGGTACATGAATCACCCACACAGTGCACATGAGGTAATGTTTCCCCTTTTTTAAAAAGCACACCGCACACGTTCAAAGGATTGGGGGGCTGTTTGGTTGGATTGGTGCTGGTTAAGTGGGAGCGGATCAATCGTCGAATCAATGGAACACCAATCAAAATCCTTTCAACTGACTAAGACCAATTACACGAGAGAACAGCATGTGCTGTGCTTTCCGGCGTTGCGTGAGAAACATGGCAGTGGATAAACTGTTTATTTTGTTTTAAACGAGCACGAATCAGTACGTGGGCGGAGTTTAGGGAGGTGCGCGCGCGGGCATAAGGCAAAGAACGCAAGACAAAGAGAGGACAAATACCGTCAGAATTTCCTTCTGAAACCTCCAAGAGGTACGTCAGGACTTCTGAGCCGCCGTCGTCTTGTGGAGGGTCTGCAACAGGGAGGGAGGACAACGTGAGCCGTGGGACCAGGAGCGTCCTTACAGAGTGACACTTCTACAGAGGTTGGCAGTGCAGTGGAATGGTTAGGGAGCTGGGCTTGTAACTCAGAGGTTGCAGGTTCAATTCCCAGGTGGGGCACTGCCGTTGTACCCTTGAGCAAGGTACTTAACCTGAATTGCTTCAGTAAAGAAATGTCAACTGTGTAAGTCGCTCTGGATAAGAGCGTCTGCTAAACGCCTAAAATGTAAATGTAATGTACTTCAAACATTGTGGGGGAAAGGCTTGTCGATTACTTATATATTATATATGACCTATTCTCATCTGCAGTGAATTTAAAGTGTTAAATAATTAAAGTGGGTAGGGGATGCAACAGATTGTGTAGCCAATCAGATGTAGGTTCCCAGATGTATATAAGCTGTTACTTGTGTGAATTTGACCAGGACACTGGGGTAAAGATGCCAGCTCTTTCGAAAGTCAGGACCTCGGTTTAACATCTCATCTGAAATACGGCACCTTCTACAGCACGGTATCCCCATCACTGTGCTGGAGCATTGTACTTTATTTGGATCAAAGGAGTGGCCGTTATTGGCCCACCACTTCCAACACCACTTATCATTCCCAGGTCAGCAGCTAAATCATTCCCAAGCCACACCCAGCCTAATGTTAGTGAAATTAAGACAAATTAAGATAAGCAGGTGGTTTTTGACTCACGCCGTGAGACAGATTAGCAATTAGCATAAACTGGAAGAAGCAGAAGTTGTCAATGCTCTACGCAGAAGAGCATCCTTTTCGCATTTCTCTCTGGCAGGACTTTGGCCCCTAGCTACAAGAGTGGAGGCTCATTAAGAGAGGTGAAGGCTCGTTAAGGGAGGCGGAGGCATACAGGTGCGTACCCCATGTCACACAGAAGCTGTAGGGTGTCACAGCGCCCTTGACGCAGGGCTTGGAGGGCGGGCCCGGCTTGTCTGGACTCGTGTTACAAACCAGGATTTCACTGGGGCTGCTCCTCCCTTCCATACTGGAGGCTACGAGCTGAGAGAGAGAGAGAGAGAGAGAGAGAGAGAGAGAGAGAGAGAGAGAGACACAGAGAGAGAGAGACAGAGAGAGAGAGAGAGAGAGAGAGAGAGAGAGACAGAGAGGTTAATAATCCCACATTTTAAACATTTGTAGAATACTGAAAAGCTGTCCCTCCTGCATGGGGTGGAGAGCAGCAGCAGTGCGCTGGCAGTGAGGCACATAGCTGCCTGTCACAGCCCACAGGCTAAATGTAACTCGGCAAATGGTAGATATTTCAAAGGTAGGACAAAGTCTAAAAAAATCTGTGTGGGGGTCATTTAAGGGTGGACAGTCACTTCAGAGTGGCACTAATCTGCTGCACTTTCTCTAAACCTGTGGGGAACCTTAATGATGGCTCTGTGTGAAAGTGACTAAATCAACCCTCCCGAGACAATGCTATAAAACACTTGTTTTTGCTCTTTACTTCAATTATCACCTTCAATTACAATTCTAAAGAACAACCAGATTCTAAATGCATAAAACCCAACGGCTCAACCTAATAACTGTCAAGAGAGGTCGCTCCTAAAGGACGTGCTTGAACAGGACGCCCGCACCAAATCTGAATGACAAGCGAAGCTTTTCCGCAGTCGTGGGCACGAACACTCAAGAGCCTTACAATGAAGTAAAACGGAACAATTCAATGGTGAGACGCGGACGTTCTCTGCGCGCTCAGTCAGAAGGCTACCGATTACTGAGATCTCGTGGATTTGACCTTTGATGTCAGACCCACACAATACAGAGTGACCACAGATGAGAGCCCTGACACCCACTGACCACTTTGATCCTTCCGAAAGCCAGAAACCGACGTGAACAGTGAAGAAGATTTGGGCTGTTGTCTACATCGGTTTCTTTACTTCTTTACTATTTTTTTACCAGGCAAGTTGTTTGAGAACAACTTCTCATTTACAATGACGGCATGGCCAAGATTGACTTCTTTTTATTTAATTTAAATTTTTAGGCATTTAGCAGACGCTCTTATCCAGAGCGACTTACACAGTTTACATTTTTTCTTTACATACAATCCATTTATACAGCTGGATATTTTACTGAAGCAATTCAGGTTAAGTACCTTGCTCAAGGGTACAACGGCAGTGCCCCTACCTGGGAATCTAAGCAGCAACCTCTGAGTTACAAGCCCAGCTCCCTAACCATTACACTACACTGCCGCCCACGATGGCAAATAATATATAAAAACAGAGGCACCGACAACACAGGGATTACGCATGCAGGTCTACAACAAGTAATCTTTTCTCTACATGCCCCTGGGGTAACATTTGGCTTGAAATTTTTTGCCATAAAGCCTATATATTTCTGTCACAAGCATGGGACATTCACAATGTATGCAGTCACAATTTTCAATTTGATACTCTGAACTCATTTTATCAAATTTCGCTGCACACATTATTACAGTGTTATTGCATTTGTCATAAGCTGCAATACAGTCGGGACCGGTTATGACAGGTGTCGTGCTTATGACAGTGTTATATCGGCATTAGGGAATACAGTTCAATTAAGTGTTCCCATGCTCGCCCAAACAAAAATGTCCCTTGGGTTTGGACATAGACACATTTGGTCCCAAAGGGACAAGCAATGAACGCAGGCATAATTGTCCATTTTTATAAAACGGTTTGAGAGCTTAAAGAGAGACCGATATCGGCGTGGCTGTTATGCCATGAGAGTGAATTGAGGTTCTGTGAAGAGTGTCTGTAACGAGTGCCTCCTCTCTCACGGTGGCCTTTCAGACATTCTCCTCCCCCCTTTCCTGGCTCACTTACCCTGAATTTGTACTGTGTGCCCCTCTCCAAGCCCCCCACAGTACAGGTCAAGTTTTCTCCAGTGTACTTTGGATTAAACTCAGTTCCCTGCAAAGAGAGAAACAAAGCGCTGTTATCCACCTGTGTGAAATCCATGCTTCACGAGGAAAATCAGTTCTGCCATAAAAGGCACACGGGTTGCCGCGAGGACAACGGTAGTGACGGGAGACAGGCCTCACAAACCCCCGCAACGGGTGGAGCTACAGCGTGCAATCAATCACTGGTATCCACCAATGGAAAGCCATTGCTCTCCATAGCAACACTATGATTTGTTCAAGCCCCACCCATTTAAGGGTTCATGAGACCTCACTCCTTAAAGTGGCTCAGAATATCAGTAATGAGGTGTTTATGATAGTTCTCAAACTGCTTTGGTAGGAGTTCCGTGGCAATGTAAACAATTAACAAGAATCAAGCAACAATCATCTTAAACTGACTGTACTGATGTGATACAAGTAATAGTTCACCCAAAATGTATGTAAATATGTCTTTTTTTCCCTTTTCGATAGGATGTACTACACATCCAAAGAAGAATTGCTCATTTCTAATTGCTAAATAGCGAATTTGCTATCTACGTGAACCTACATCCACCAACAGCTAGCATCGTTAGCATCAATGTCTTATAAAACGGGAGTCGATGGATCCACAGGTGGAATGCTGAAAACTGCATGCCAGATTCACCTCCCAGTAACTTCTCACCAAGTCACTCAGCCATGGCGCTCATTTGAAAGGTGAACATGCTGTATTGACATCCCTGCAGATATTATAGTGGCGTGAGTCAGGGTCAGTAATGGGGCTCTGAGCTGAGAGAGTGAGTCAGGGTCAGTAAGCTGAGACAGAGTGAGTCAGGGTCAGTAATGGGGGGGCAGAGTGAGTCAGGGGAGCTGACAGAGTGAGTCAGGGTCAGTAATGGGGCAGAGTGAGTCTCAGATGGGGCTCTGAGCTGACAGAGTGAGTCAGGGTCAGTAATGGGGCAGAGTGAGTCAGGGCTGACAGAGTGAGTCAGGGTCAGTAATGGGGCTCTGAGCTGACAGAGTGAGTCAGGGTCAGTAATGGGGGGGCAGAGTGAGTCTGATGGGGCTCTGAGTCAGAGTGAGTCAGGGTCAGTAATGGGGCTCTGAGCTGACAGAGTGAGTCAGGGTCAGTAATGGGGCTCTGAGCTGACAGAGTGAGTCAGGGTCAGTAATGGGGCTCTGAGCTGACAGAGTGAGTCAGGGTCAGTAATGGGGCTCTGAGCTGACAGAGTGAGTCAGGGTCAGTAATGGGGCTCTGAGCTGACAGAGTGAGTCAGGGTCAGTAATGGGGCTCTGAGCTGACAGAGTGAGTCAGGGTCAGTAATGGGGCTCTGAGCTGACAGAGTGAGTCAGGGTCAGTAATGGGGCTCGGAGCTGACAGAGTGAGTCAGGGTCAGTAATGGGGCTCTGAGCTGACAGAGTGAGTCAGGGTCAGTAATGTGGCTCTGAGCTGACAGAGTGAGTCAGGGTCAGTAATGGGGCTCTGAGCTCTGAGTCAGGGTCAGTAATGGGGCTCTGAGCTCTGAGTCAGGGTCAGTAATGGGGCTCTGAGCTCTGAGTCAGGGTCAGTAATGGGGCTCGGAGCTGACAGAGTGAGTCAGGGTCAGTAATGGGGCTCAGAGCTGACAGAGTGAGTCGGGGGCAGGCTGGGGGCCTGTAGGGCCTCTCACGTTGTTCTCCTCCTGGCTCTCCAGGGTGTAGGTGATGACCTCTTCGGCGGTACAGCCGTCGGGCCGGCTCCACTCCAGTGTGATCCAGGTGATACCGGCTCTGACCAGCCGCGGCACCTGGGGCAGCTGGGGGAGGTTTCCAGTCGTGTAGAAGACCACTTCTGCGCTGAAGCCACTGCGGGGGGTTAGTCAGAGCACAGCACAGCGTGAGCGGACCAATCAGAGCACAGGGCAGCGTGAGTGGACCAATCAGAGCACAGGACAGCGTGACTAGACCAGTCAGAACAGACAGAAGACAGTGTGAATTGTATCACACATAATATGATAATACTTTCCATAATAACACAACAATGACACAACAACATAACAACACTTTCCACAAGCAAAAAGAGCCTGAACTGAAGACAAATTTCCAGTTTTTCAAGAAGACAAAAATAAATTCTACCAACTGACGCAGGGTTTAGATTAATGATGGTCTGGACGTGGGTGACAGTAAAACCAGTTTCACTTTTACCTCTCTATTTAATAATGTGGACCTTGAACAGGGCCTCTAAGCTGCACATTTCAGCATTCTGGCTTTCTCTACCTGCCACTAAGAGCCAGGAACAGTTAAAAAACATACATTTGTTCAAAAGGCACGAGTGAAGACGACAGGACAATTTTGCGAAAGGCTTTTATCACTCGGAACAGAAGGCTCCACTCCGACGACTTGTGAATGAACAGGGCTCCCTTCACCTCAGACAGTGTGGAGAGGAATACAAATTGATTTGGGCTCCTGCATTTCAGAACGCGCTAACCATTAACGCAATATTAATGGAAACATTTGACTCGAGGTGACACACACCGTGTAAATTGCATTACATTACATTAAAGTTACATTTGCGGAGTGTATTAAGCCTCAGAAGGTGTCACTGGCCTGCCTCTCCGCTTGCTATGAATAGCAACATCACGTTTTTTCCTCTGAATGTCAACAGCCCAGGCAGCTAATCAGATTTTCTTTACTGCCGTTTTTCAATATCACCCAATTTGGAATGACCGACGTGCGTGTCCCGTCGCCCTTGACACCCTCTGCAAATTCGGACGGTGTGCAGCCCGCCTGCTGAGCCGCGCGTCTCCCGCGCCCGTCGCAGCCAATCAGACCCCGCCGTTTAACCATTCACCTAAAGTGAAAGATGGTCTCCAGCTACATCACCCCTCGTCACCTTCCTTGGTGCCGTTTAATATTTGGTGCGAGGCTACAAGCTTGTTTATTTGGGCTGTTCCCCTGATTTACGCTCTGTCAGGTCCTCTTCAGTGCGCCGTGAGAATCTGGCCCAGAAATAACGAAGACGGGAGTGGAGGCTCAAGCCAACGAAACGAGACCGGCGTTTTCGGAGCCTCGGGCTTGACTTCGCGACCGCTCCGACTGCAACAATCAATTTAAAGGCCATTTGTCCTTGACGGGCTGGTTTCAGATTCTGCCGAGGTGGAGAATGTGTGTGTGTGTGTGTGTACACAGCAGTGTGGCTGTATTTTTTAATGGTCCTGCAGCTGTTGTTTTCATTGTATGGTATTTAATATTTGCTACCTTACACCAGCAAAGAAAATAAATTGTGAAGTTATGCAGTTGTTCAGAATGATTTGAATCTGAATTTGAGTGGGGAAAAGAGGGAGGGGGGGAGGAAGGGGGGAGAGAAAAAAAGAGGAGGAGAGGAACAAAAGCAGCATCATTCTGACACTACAGACTTATGCAATAAAGGCAATTCCATTGAGTATAAATTGCATTAAGTGGTAATGAGACTGACAGTAATGGTTGAGGGAGAGATGTTTCTTTTGTTATCACAAATGAAGCGGTCGCTGAATCACGCCTAATCAACTTTTACTTCTTCACAGCAGCTTCAAGCGGCCTACTAAAGCTGTTCTTAGTCTGAAATGCTGACATTACAGATGGACCCTTTCAGAACTCTTAACAGAAATCGTGTGATACTCTGATAGGCTGTGCTCCACAGTCAGGAGATTGCAGTACAGAGTGAGGTGCCAGAAGCCAAGTTAAGATGGTGGTTTCCTTCCAGCAGAGGAACTACATTGCATTCCCATGAAAGTAAAAAAACTAAACTAAACAAAAAACAAATGCCCCTGTCAAAATACACTTGGAGTGGAGTTTAAAATGCATGGGTGGTTTCCCCAAAAACAAAAACCTTGTAACTCAGCTTTTTATGTTAACTTTTTAAAGATCATCAGGTTGATTAGAGAAAGTCCAGATATCTTTAAAAACCAGTCCTTGAAACTGTGAAATTGTTTTGGTACAGGAAGGGGAAATAAAACAGGAAAAAACACTAGTACATTGCTATAGTATACACTACACTGTATTTTAGCCCTGGAAAAAGAGCAAGTGAAAACAGTGTGCGCATCACACTACTTGGGAGCACAAGTGTCTGCCATTTACTTTAAACTGGCTGCCACCTGGTGGTTTGTTAGAGTACTTTTTCTGACAGGAAGTGCAAAGAAATAAACATTTGATAGGCCTTGTGCTGTGATACAGCGCAGGGCTTCACAGGTGGCCCCAGAGACACATATAAGTCACAGAACTTCCTGCTCATCACCCACCTACATGCACTGTACTAGTTACAGTGTACGCCCAGTTATTTTGACATCTGTTACAAGCATTTGTTTTTTTTAAAAATTGTTTCAGATTTTTCCCCATTTTCTCCCAATTTAGTAGTCAATTACACCCATTCTTTCATGTCAACCCCCTCGTATTGTGAGCTCGCTGCAATAGCCCTGTGACCGGTAGTGACAAAGGTGATGTACCGCCTCCTCCGGGACGGCACTCGCCAAGCCGTCGACTGTAACTCCGGTACCCAGAGCCACTCCTATATGCAGCAAGCTCATATCGGCTTCCCTCCCCCCTCCCTAGGGCGGACAACCAATTGCCACCCCCTAGTGGCACTCCCAGCCTGAGCCGATGCTGGCGCGGCCGGTGGAATCGAACCCCGGTCGCAGTGGCCAGCGTCGAAGGTTGTAACCGCTAGACCACCCGGGAGGCCTGTTACAAGTATTTTAATTCCGTATTTGAACACGTGCTAGACTACACTTTTTACACGGGGCAAGTAAAAGAAAACGTGTTCGCTCATTAAGCGGGTCAGAGGCTGAGAAAGCTTAGGGCCACCTGGTACATGACATCATCGGCGGTTTGGCTCCTCGCGGGCAGTATTTGCATACCTGGTGCCGATGTCATTCCGTGCTGCTACTCGAAACGTGTACCCCATGGCTGGACACAGCTTTGTAATTTTACAGTGCCTTTGGCTCCCAAAATAGCATTCTCTGAAAACGTTGTTCTTTTTTCCCTGAAGGAGAAGAGAGAAAGAGGAGAATGTCAGGACTTGTCAGGACTGATGAAACTCATGCTGCAAAGTGACACAAGAGGCATTCCTGAAAAGGCTGCCTTCATTGTAGGCCCTAAATACACACATACAGATGCAAATTCTAACACACCACATAAGAAGGGGTGTGTGTGTGTGTGTGTGTGTGTGTGTGATTGTGAGTGTAAGTGTGTATGTGTGTGTGTGTGTGTGTGTGTTTGAATATGTCTGCATGTGTGTGTGAGCATGTGTGTGTCTGAGTATGTATACGTGTATGTGTAAGCGTGTGTGTGTGAGTGTGCGTGTGTGTGTGTGTGTGTGTGCACGTGTGTGTGTTGTGTGTGTGTGAGAGAGGGTGCAGGTATGCGTGTGCATGTGTGTAGGTGAAATGCAAGGCTAGAACAGAGTCACTTTTTTTCTGACACTTTTCAATCAGGGCACTGTGGGCTTTCACACTGAGAGAAATCAGGCATGTCTCACAAATCTGCTTCCATGAGAAAACTGATCTGATCTCAAGTGATCCATCAGGAAAATGAACCAGCACCTGGCTTCATACGCCTTTCACCTCTTTATCGTCCCTTAAGGGAAAATAAGCTTGTGATTGTGGAGTGGACGTGTGTGTGTGTGTGTGTGTGTGTGTGTGTGCCTCCGTTCTGCTCTTGCTGTTGGGGCAAGGCGGATGCTGAATGGGCAGTGACGGTCCCATTCAGCTTTACTAGGAGAATTTAAAATGGGGAGGGGGGGATAAAAAGAGAGAGAGAGAGAGAGAGAGAGTGACAGCAAGAGAGAGAAAGAGAACACGATACAGGGCGAGATAGCAAGAGAGAGAAAGGGGGAGAGAGAGGGGGGGAGAGAGAGAGAGATGGTGAGAGAGATGGAGAGAGAGAGAGAGAGAGAGAGAGAGAGAGAGAGAGAGAGATGGAGAGAGAGATGGCGAGAGAGAGAGATGATGAGAGAGAGAGAGAGAGAGATGGTGAGATGGAGAGAGAGAGAGATGGAGAGAGAGAGAGAGAGAGACGCACACACAGCAGGGCACAGTGCCCTTATGATGGATGAGAATGTTAATGAGACAGAAAGAGGGTGCACGGGTCCTGG
The DNA here is from genome assembly GCA_029706075.1 of Aldrovandia affinis. Classification (NCBI taxonomy): domain Eukaryota; kingdom Metazoa; phylum Chordata; class Actinopteri; order Notacanthiformes; family Halosauridae; genus Aldrovandia; species Aldrovandia affinis. The sequence goes on along the minus strand of JAINUG010000030.1, from coordinate 7,153,429 downwards.
CGCTGTAATTAAAAAGAGACACGGCCCAGAAAGCCATCGACAGCCCGTATCTTGTGCTGATGCCCAAACTGTAAAACCAAACTCAGACAATGCAGCGGGACAGTTTAACTGCGCTGAGGAAATGCTGTTTATGTTGTCGGGGGTGCTTTTCTACTGGGGGAGTAGTGACCAAGTAAATAGGCTTGGCAGAGGTAGCGTTGTTTTACATCTTGAAAGAGTTTCAACAGAAAAGTACTATGTTTGTTTTAACGCTATCATTTCAAAGTCTGTTCACTTTTATTGGGGGCGAGGCCACTGACCCTGTAAACAGAAAGCTGGTGCTAGCTAGATGAGTGCATCCAAATTCCCAAGCTTGGTCATGGGGCCTCCCTTTGTTTGGTCATGGGGCCTCCCTATGCTGGTTTTATTTCTAACCAATTAATTTTGATATGAATTACCCATTTACAATCGCCAGCCCCCGAAGGCCACATGTCTACCATTGAGAACTGACAAGCAACTTCTTTTCCAATGACAACCTCATCAATTGAGTCAGTTCTCCACAATACACCCATTTTCTTTCACAGGGTCTGTGGTAGGTGGGGGGTGCTCAGTAACGTTTCACCACTTGACAGACAGGTGGTGGGTACCACACCGTAGACCTGGTTACTGAAACCCAGCACCTGCCTCTGTTTAACCTGAGCCGGGCCTGCATGCTTTAAAGGACAAACCATGCCAGCGGCCCCATGGCTGCTGTTTCCTTATTAGATTACAGGGATTGGCTGGAACAGAAGCCAGGATGGCCTGGGGGTGACTCGCATTTGGAAGCTCTGCTCTAAATCACATTTGTTCCTGGGTTAGGTTTTGGGGCGCTTTTAAAAGTTATGGGGGCTTGACGTAATCATGCTACAGTACAACATACTGTCAAAAGGACATACTTAGAATGTCACAATAATAAAAGCCAACTAGTGGCTTGAAGACAGCCGGTTGCTTGCAGGTTCAAATACCAGGCTGTACTTGTCCGCAAGGTTCTTAACCAGACCTGCTTTGGTAAAGGTCTGGCTGTACAAACGGACAATTGGGTCAAGTGTAAAGGCCAAACCAAGTATTATATATCCTATTCCTTGAATTCATGTTTTTGTTTTTTGTTTTTTTGGGGGCGGGGGGCTCCTGGTAGGTTTGTGCCCAGGGCCTTGCTGTGTCAGGCCCTTCTGCAAAGCTCACAAATGAAGTCAATTAACTTGTTTGGAGTCAGAACTGCGTACTGTTGGATTCAGGCGTCACTTCTCACAATACACTTGTATTGTTCCGAACAGGACAGCGTTAGGGCCGGCTTGGAGTAATCTCTGACTTTAATAGCCAGTGATGTACCACTCTGTCTCGGAGCGTGACTACTTCTTCCCTCAAGCCCAGGCTAACGCAACACGCAGAGACGCAATGTGAGCCAAGACCCAGTCCGCCATTTACACGGTTCAGTTATTATGCATTAAAGCACCCTTCATTTAGATGCAGATAAAAATAATTTGATGTTTTTCCCCCAAATGAGCTGGCCTCTTTGAAATGACATTCAAAGTTTACGTGCTTTCAAAGCGAGAGGAAGAATTAGGACGCAGAACAACTTACCTCATCCCACTCTAACAGGTAGTTGGTGATTTTTGATCCATTGTCTACCGGCGGCTGGAAATGAAGAGGAGAAAGGGTTTCAGAACCGCGTGGTGCGTATCGTTAGCTCCCATTAAGGGAGCACACATTTCTCATTCAGCATAATAGCTGACCAGAAGTCCTCTGAAACACAGAGTATGAACGGGGAAACATTGAAGTGAATGGGGTGAAAGGTATTTAGGTTGAATGGTTTTAGGTGTGAATTGGGGGCATGTTCACATTAATGGGGCGAAGAGTGTCTTAGTGAATATATTTTGTGAGGATGGGATGAATACAGTTTTAAGAAGATGTATTTTGCGTGGATATGGGGTGAATAGTATTTCAGTAGATTGGGGTGAATTTTGTGTTAAGTGAATGTATTTTGCCTGGATATGGGGTGAATAGTATTTCGGTAGATTGGGGTGAATTTTGTGTTAAGTGAATGTATTTTGTGTGGATGTGAGGTGAACAGTATTTCGGAAGGACGGGGTGAATGGCGTTACCTTCCACTGCAGAGTTAGGGTGCTCTTGGTCCGGTGGGACAGTTTTGGGGGGAAGGGGCAGTCGGGGGTGCTGCTGTGGGTGGTGAAGGCCCCCGCCTCTGAGCAGGATCCCTTCACTGCATTGCACACGGCGTTCACTCTGAAACACGCACACAGACACAGACACAGACACAGACACAGACACAGACACAGACAATCCTGGATGATTATCAGATATTTGCCATGACGGATGTGGTCGGAAAGTGGCTCGAGCACGTTCTATGAATCAGGGAGCCTAATCAGTCTTCAGGGCCAGGCCACAGTAGGGAAGGAAGCAGCACTCCCAATGCATAGCAGAGTGATCCATTCCGGGTCTTATTAGAAGCAGGTGAGTGTAATTAGCGAACACTGTCCATCGGTGGTACACTCGCCAGCATGCAGTAAAACCTGGAATGGCTCAAGCTGCTGTGCGTTAGGAGAGCTACGCTCACCCCTGTTGGGTGTCCGTTCCTCTCCTGTTAGGTCTAAGTTAATGTGGAACCAGGGGAAAAGCGCCAGCCCGCCGTGTGGTCACATGGTTCGGCTCGCTACGCAGCCAGCCGCACGTCTCCCCCCCCGGCCTTTAATTGACAAAGCCGTCCCCACGTCAAAAAACAAAGTTCATCGACCGGGACATTAATCTGAAGCATTAGTGCACAAAAGTACGGCAGAATTAATTGCACAGATGTGGCGTGTTTACACAGAGTAAAATAAGATTAATGATGATGGATATATTTGCTCTTCCCATGTTGCAACCATCTGTGCTTTGTGATATGAGAACTGCAACGGTGTGGGACAGTGCCTCCGCACTCAGCAGATGCTTTGACGTGCAGGAACCACCCCGCGGTCCCAGAATGCACCGGGGTTCAGAGAGGAGGGGTCTTTCATTAATCAATGCTAATTAGGCAGTCTTGAGACAAATTGGCCCGTTGCGTCGTTTCAGTGGCAAGCTTTTCCACCGAGTACGTATCTCTCTGTGGGTCTTTCAGGGCAAAGGCAAGCTCACAACGCCGCACATCGTGGTGCGACACTAGCCGCTGCCATTTAATAACGGCCCTCACAGCAATTCACTAACTGATTATTTCCCTTCTCCAGGAGCCATTTTAAAGACTGCAGGGAAGAATTAAACTCCTGTCATTTTGATTAGATTTTAAGGGCAGCAGTTACACAAAACAAAAAATGCAGCATTCGAACAGTAGAATAAAAAACTTTATTAAACCCGCTCCAGGTCCCAAACACGTAAAGACAAACCGAACGCAGAGGAGAACGGAAGCGAAAGCAGAGACAGGCTGCAGGCCACAGAGCAAATCTCTTCCTTACCTTACGTGATAGTCTGTTGCAGGTTTTAGATCTTTCAAATTGCACTCCAATTCCTCTCCACTGCAGAAGAAACAAAACAAAGAAACGACGTGACAATCACACAGTATTAGAGAATATGCTCCCGTTCTTCAGAAACCTCCCAGGGCACTTTTACTGTTCATGCCTAACCTCCCAGCATGGACCGTGAACCAGGGGTGCTGTCATGCCAAACGTACTCAATTTTACCCAACGTGCTGACCAGAAACACACTCAATTTCACCCACAGCACTGACAGGAAACACACTCAAATTCACGCTCAAAGAGCCAACACACATATGTTTGAAATCATCCGTAGTGCCAAAGGAAAATGTCATCTTTGTCTTTTTTCAAGGCTGTTGGGTGGTTCCCGTTTGATTTGTACAGTACGTATGACAGACTGCAGTCATGAACTGTGGACATAGCTACAGTGCTGTAACTGAGGTGGGTCGATCTACAGGTGTCTACTGGGAGACTGGGCCTCTGGGTTGGGTTCTGACCAATCAGGTCTCTGTTGGCAGGGAAGGAAAACTGCAGCGGAAGAAGTCTCTCTCTCTGTCTCTGTCTCTCTCTCTCTCTCTCTCTCTCTCTCTCTCTCTCTATGAATTCTATTCATTCTCCAATTTTAAACTAATTTGCCACAGTGGGTTTGCAATTTTACTGTACCACTGTCAGAATTTCAGGCAGTGTGGGCGCATCAAGTCGAGTAAAGCTGGTGGCTGTTTTGTTTTTTTGTTTCGGAGGAAAGCGGAGGTCGCTGCCCATGGAGAATTAGCTTGCCTCGTAGAGATGAGTGACGGACCCGTGTGGGGAGGGTTAATCGAAATAAATGGAGGGTGTAATTGGCTACTAAATTGGGAGAAAAACTGGAAAAAAATCAAAAACAAATCATCCTAAAGAGTGAAGAGAAAGTGCTGGCGAAGGCCGTGGAGCCGGCGGGACTGAGGCCCGGACTCACCTGTAGATCACACGGTACTTCGTATCTCGGCCCTTGTCCAGCAGCGTCACCTCGTAGCTGCAGGAGTAGGGCAGGCCGTTGCTGTGCCTGTCCCTGTGCAGGAGGCCGGCTGGGGGGCCCAGGTCAGCAGGGCGGTCCGAGCCTGGACGTTGGACACCTGAAACGCACGGGCCGCATTTTACACACACCGTGGGCGGACGAGGATTTAAGGAGAGGGCTCAGGTTAAGGGCCTTGGTCCAGCACACGGCTGCAACGTCCCGCCAGGGAATCGAAATCTTCAACCTCAGGGCTTACAAGCCCAGCGACTTGCAATCAGACTCTCCACAATACATAACATTCCTACGGTGTAATATTTACTCAACTGAGGTCATGCAGTAGCTGTGTATTGTATTTCAGTAACACAGCACAGACAGTGTGAGTTAACAACCATTTGATGGCACACACTGTCCCTGTTTGAATTATGTGCACCCCTCTGCTTGCAGTCACGATTATACGTCGTTGCTGTTTTCGGTTATTAAAATACGTCTCACCTTACTGAAATTTTGGTCAGGCGTGACACTGGACACCTTTGCTATCTGAGGGAAGACCAACCGCACTGCCTCAGGTCAGAGGAGTTATTTGGGACCCTCAAACAACTGGATACAAACTGGGAGACCTCTCCAGTCCTCATATTCTCCTCTAAGAACACTTTAACATGAATAAAAGAGGAAAAAAGAGCATCTATGCCAGCTGCCCCAATTGCATTTTTAATCATGTAATACAATATCGATCTGTCAGAATCTAATTCAGTTCACAGTAAAATTATGACAAAAATGTAGAAGGAGAGGCCTCATGGAAATTGAAAAACAGGAAGATTAATTCCCAAGTATAAAAATGTAATAAAACTGTAAATAAACCCAAACATGGAGGGTGGCCTATCGGTTGGATCATTTCACCCCTTAATAATCCCCGGACCTCCAAACCCCGAGGTGGCACGAATACGAATCTCAAATATACCTTTTAGCTAAAATTCGTTTTCAGCATTCTCGTCTAAAGTTGATGCAACCTACTCTTCCCTTGGAATGCTTTCCCAATTTCTTTCGAGCCGGTGAAGTGTTGGGCTCCTTCCGTGAGGAGTATTTACTGCTGGTATGCGACTGCTCTGTCGCTACTTAGCGAGTGAGAATAACTCACTTTATCTCCAGAATGTCGATTGGCGACGGGAGCTTGCACGGGCTCGCCGGGAGAGCCGGCGGCGAGCTCGAGGCGGGAGGCGTTTGCGTCAGGCAGCCCCTGGAAAGCGTGGCACTCAAAGCCCAATCTGCACGATCGAGGATGTCAAAAACACAGAAACGCCAGTGGCATTGCCTCCGGGGTGAGAGAAAGAGCGCTGAATTTACGGCTGCTGCTATTCAAGGTGGGAACGCCCAGCGGTATGGACACGTTGGCGGTCTTCCGATTGAATCGAGGCCACCGCTCCCATTCAAATCTTTCTGTCACTGTCGCGAACGGACATTTCACTGACCCACCAGTACGCTTCTCAATAACTGCCACTAGATGATTATTATAAATATCTTTTTTTTAAGCTTAAAAACAATGAGTGCGTGCCAATTGCATTGCATGCCATGCCTCGGTAGTCTCTCCAAACACTTGATATCTGCTTCCTGCAACTTTGGGTGGGGCGACTTTAAGGCAATAATAAACTAAACAAACTGAAGGAAGAGATTTTTTTAAAAACGTAAAAAAAACACTAGTTTGATTCACGCAGATACCAAATGGTGAATTCCCCTGTATTTTAGATAAATCTGTTTATTGCACTTGGAGACCTGACATTTTGAACAGCCAAACTTGTGGGTGAGGCCCTCAGCCAAACTACCGCCTTGGCAGTAAAAGGTTTTCAAGCGTCACTTCATTCCGGTGCACTGCAGGACACCGAGCCGCACACCAGCGAATGTATCCCTCTCACAACAGCAGGTAACGACACTCGCACGGAAGAGAGAATTACAGGGCCGTTTATTTGACCCGGGGGGAGGGGGTCTCATCTGAGAAGAGCCTGTCCTCCATCCCAGCACTACAACGCCTGATTAAACTAATCAACGTCTCCACAGAGCACCGTGGTCGCTTGATTAGTTCAATCAGGTGCGTTGGTGCTGGACTGGAACAAAAGATGTGCCCACACTGGCCCTTCTCAGATAAGATTGGACCCCCTGATCTTACCAAACTGACCTATTATAACAATATATATATATAAATGTATAGGATAGAGCTATATGAAAGACTTAAAAATGAACCCCAACAAAGTGTCAGTTTTACCAAAAGGTTCCTGAGTGTTAATTCCATTTGTCCCAAGACGTACACATGCTATGTGAAAGACTTAAAAATGAACCCCAACGCGGTTTTCAAAAAGGTTAATTCCATTTGTCCCAAGCGTCCTGCTCTCAAGCGTCCTGCTCTCAAGCCCTCCCCGCTGATGTCACCCTGCCTGATGGGCGGGGTCGTGACAATGTGAAAATGCCAGCGGTGGAAACCTTATGTAATGGATAAGGGTGCCCACTATGCAAAAATAAAGAAAGCGACTTTCAACTGCAGCGATCACAGTGGATGTCTTGTTGTCTCTGCCTTGTTTACAAGGAACCCATTCAATATTTCACTGTGCAATCAAATTCCACATCTCATTCGCCACTGGAATGGAATCTGGCTAGAGTTGAGCACAGCAGGATGATCTATCGGACTCACTGTTTCTGTGTGTGTGTGTGTGTGTGTGTGTGTGTGTGTGTGTGTGTGTGTGTTTGTGTATGTATGTGTGTCTGTATGTGGGTGTGTGTACATGTTTGTGTATGTATGTGTGTCTGTATGTGGCATGCATGAGTGCGCGTGTTTGGGTCTGTATGTCTGTGTGTGCATCTACGTGTGTGTGTGTGTGTGTGTGTCTATGCACGGGTGTGTGTGTGTCTCCCTCAGCGCCTCCCACACCCTCACCCCTCCACTCCACTCCTAGTGCAGAACGTTCCCCCTGCACTCTCATGCAGAAGGACATTTTCATAGCTGCGTAAAAATGCCTCTCAAATGAAGTTTGGGCTTGTCACTGACCCAGAGAAATGACAGGCTTTTCCATCCAATTTGTACACCCATAAATTGGGAAAATAGCAAAACAAGCATTTCAAAAACCTGCAGAAAAGCTCATGAAAAATAACATTTAACATTCCACAGTTCTCAAGGGACAGTGGGATATTCTTGCCCAATATTAACAGTAATTAGGGCTGCTACCACCAGGGGGCAGTACTGCAGTCCTAGAGGGCCAGATTTGTGCTGAAGCCTCCTTGCAGCCAGCCTGCCAACAGTGACAGGTTTGCCTGGAAGCGGTTCACTTGTTACTTGAAAATACGGCCAAATCGAGGGGTCTATAAAAACAGAAAAATAAAGTGCGGCCTCTGAAGAAAATGGAAGTCTTCCCGCTGAGAATTTAAAAGAAAGTTCTGGGATCTGATCATGACGAAGGGATTTGCCATGGCAGTTGAAGGCAGGTCAATTATCGAGTAACTGGATGTAAGAGTAAACAACTTAAGGATGGGGATCGATGCAAAAACAGAATTATGCCCTCCCTCCATTCATTAACATTTGAAAAGAGACACAAATCTGTCCATTTACTCTCAGTTGTTGAATCAGTATGCACCCACTGAGGGACCCGGTGACAGGAGCTGACAGAAAGCCGGTAAAGTCTGAATTAGCAAAGACTATGAACACGCAACACTGTTTACATTACTTTTGTCGATTTAATTAATGCAGCAATCTTCATGGCACATGAAAGTCCATGTAAATGCTATCAGGGAAACACGGAGTTGACCGTGTAAACTATATGCATAAGGTGCAATGCGTAGTCTGTAGTTCGTTAACATTGTTGAATGACTCTCACATGTCAATATAAAACACTGACACAGATTGAGACCATAGTATTCTGAAGATGACCTAATGCTCCCACCTTGTGGCCAAATGTGGTAAAACAAAACAATTTAACAAAACAAAAATGTGTCCACCCAAATTATGGGTCTTGATTGCTGGGTTTTATTATACACAGAGAGAAGAAAGTAAAGTGTTTTAGCTGGGCAGTTAAAGTGTGGGAACAATCTGACATATAAACACACATATACAAGATGGAAGACTATTACATTACATCTTACATACAGAATGTAATGGGCAGAACATCTTTCCAAGGCTACTCTTTATTTTAAGTACATACATGTACATTCTGTTAGAAAACAGAGAACTTGTTTTCGGGAGGCAATTATGACTAATTACACTAAAGTAATAGCACTAAAGCAGTGCTTAATTTATGCCGGGGCTAGAATCCGAGAATACGATTTTGCTCCCTGGCAAATGTCTTACTCAGAATCAGAGCCCCGGGCTCATAAATATCTAATAAATATCATAAATATCTAAAGTGCGACAAGAACGTGTACTTTAAACTGGTATTAAACAACGTTACGTCTAGTGAACATTACAAATGTAATTAGAATGCAGAAATGCAGCGACACAGGTAGGAAAAGTTTACCCTTTTTTTCTCCGGGTTGGGGGGAAGCGAGTTGAGCCCCGGCATCTTAATTATTTTACAAATTAAGCACTGCACTAAAGTAATATTTTGGTTATTATTTCAGATGTTGGTTTGAATTAATGCTAAGTTTTAACAACAAGGCATAAAATGCAGTTGCTTGCCCAACTTCTGATAAAAGAAGTGCACAAACACATCGAACGAGATTCAACCTGCTCCTGTTCAAAGCACTATTCAAAACAGTGGAGTAAAACTTAAGTCGTATTACATTTCCACCAGCACAACGACGAAGACATAATAAAGGATAAAAATGAGTCAAAGGCAACAAACAACATCTGAATTCCAGGAAACATCTGGAGGCAGTCATGTGACTTCAGGACTGACCTGTGGTTTGTCGATTCCTGAAAGCACATCTTGAACTCTTTTTGCCTCCGTGTCGTGGTCTGTAAAGAGAGATAGAGAAGGGAAAGTGTGTTATGTCGTCTTTCGTCCACCAGAGGGCAGTATTTAGTCTGCCAGTGGGGGTCAGGAATGAGGTTAGAACAACAAAGAACACCTGGCCAGTAAAATAACTGTAAAATGTTAAGAATAACTTGTGGACAAGGGGCGAGTACATGTCATAGTTAAACAGACAAAAATAAGAAATTAATGTGCTAATTCTGTGCAATGAAAAAGCCAAAATAAAAAAAAGGATGCAACTACAGTGACAGGCATAATATTTTAATTTAGGTGAGAGAACCACACAAAAATAGACTTAAGACTCAGGTTTCCGAGTAACTGGAGCGTCAACATGTTGGGAGGGATTCAGGAGCCTTCGCTGTAATTCACCCCAACGGCTCCGTCTCTCCCTTCGGCAATACTCTGTGGCTGCCCATGTTCTCAGGAAAACAGTAAATTACTAAATGTTCCAAACAACGGGATTAGTTTGCTTAAAGGACCAGACTCTGGAGGAAACAGCACCCGGAGAAAGCCCAGACAACATTTAAATCATCACGACCCCGGTGTCCACCTTCTCCCTTTTTTACGACTCTGTTATTTCCAGGCCCTCGCGGAACGCTGCATTCTGAATACCTGCGCGCGTAACTCCGAGGCTCACGTTTAACTGTGCATTACGCTCCTCTGCTCCTTCGCAGCTGTCTTCACCCGCGCGAGCAACTCAAAGCTGTCGTTCAAAGTAAAGCGGAAAGCGCGCTGCAGTTAGATTGAGCGAACCCGTCACTAATGACAAAAGCTGGAGGATCATGGGAAGGCTTAGAGGGCCGGAGGCATATGGAAACGGGACGGGGGGGGGGGGGTCTTGTTTTGGTGCCTGTGCTCTCCATCGACATCATCCTCTGAGCTCCCCTCTCCCTAACCTCCACTGTCTGCCCCCCACCCCGCCCCCCCGCCCAAGGCGCCCCCAAATCCCTCGCAGGTGCCATCGGAGCGCACATCTTGAAGTGATTTAGGGATTTGAAAACAAGCCCAGCCAGGGCCCTTAATAGAAGCCTTCCCCGGCGCGCTCCAGAAACCCGCCGCTTCGGCCATTAGGGCGCGGGGGCGGCCCCCGTGGCAGGCGGGGAGGGGAGGGCGCCGTAAATCACCGTGCGGTCGCGCCGCGACACTGTCTCCAGCCCGTATCTGCCCCGGGGGGTGGAGGTCAGGGCCGAGGCCCAAGGCCAGGACTCCCCGAGCAAGCGGCCGGGTTTGACCGCGTTTAACTGGGAGGGGCGTGCGCCTGCGACCGCGCGAAGCGCCAGCTTTTGATTCAGACGTTGGGATGTCAAAGGCCCTCCCATCGGCAGGCGCTCTGGGGGCAGGGGAGCAGCTTTTACAGCGCCCGCAGGCCCGGGTGTGAATCACTGACGTGGTGATGTCACGTTCGCGTGACCCCCAGGTGGATAACTTCATCCCAGAGCGCTGAGGGAGACATCACAAGCAGCTGGTCATTTCTCATCGAAAAGCCAGCACTTTCTCTGGCTTGTAGACATGATTTTATCACAATTTCAATTTCTGTTTATTTCTGAAGTAAAATTTCATGGCATCGCATTGCTTTTGGCTGCGCGTCACGGAGTTACAGTCGATGAGAGAATCGTAACTTATTCTATCGCAATCCAGATAAAAATGATCATCTGCACGTGAAACAAGAACAAGAAGCCGATGAACTTGGAGGTACCTTTCTCCAGATTACACACGTGCTCTTTCTACTTCCTGTTTCCTGTGCAATGTACACAGTTCTTGAGCTTAAGAATGGGAGGCGCCAATGTGTCACAGTGCCACCTGCAGGCTGAAGGAGACAGAGCGTGCAAGGCAGCGCCCTGAACCACGGTTGACAGGCGCTTTGGTTTGGAGGGCTCGTCCCACCCCGCCCCAGGGTGGAGGGGTATGAGGGCTTGCCCGGGGTATGAGGGAGGTGTTAGCGCTGGCCTTCATGATGGAGTCGCTAATGATGTTGCTAATGGCCACAGAGAGCTGTTCCTGGTACAGTGGCCAGGGGTTCTTCCGCCCCAAAGCACTTTAGCACTCTTGCCCTTGGTGCGGTCATAGTGTAGGAGTCTCAGTGTGACTGACCATGAACAACAGAGATGTCACACTGCCATCCACAGGAGGCAGTGTGACGTGAAACTGACACTATCCCCAATCTCATAGCAGGGAGATCTGACCGCCAACTGTCCCAGACCCTGTCTATTTTGCGGTGCCAAGATTCGTTATACAATTCTTCTACTTTTCCCAGCAAAATACAACTCGACAGAAGTGTATGAAACGCTTATCTGTTCTGGATGAACTTGGGTTACCCATGTCAATTTTGGCCCTGTGTGTCAAGAGAACTGTGGGAGAACAAAAACGGCTCGCGTTCCCTCTCCCGGGCCGTCTCTGAGCCTTCACCTCACAGGGAGCGGCCCGCCAATCCACCGCTTGCCTTCCAGAACGTTCCGCGACATTCGCATGCAAACAGGATACTGGGGAGCGAGTGGCTAGCCGTTTGGCCACTCTGATTGGCCGCCGTTCTTGGAGCACCCAAAACCGTTTAGAAGTGGATGTCTTTCTTTCTTTTTTTCTTTTTCTCTCCACCCCCCTGGTGCACCCCGAGCACTCAAACCCTTTTCTCTTCCCCAAGGCAGGAGACGAAAGTGCGTCTGCGTTTAATTACAGAGTGAGGTCACAGGGAGAGATGGAGTGATGGAGTGATGGAAAGAAAAGGAGTGATGTGAATGAGGAGTGAGGGAGAAGGGAGGAAATAGGAAGGAGGGGGGGATCCAGGTTGAGGAGGTCTGACGGGCTGGGGGGGGGTGGGGTGGGGTGGGGTTGGGTTAGGTGGTGGGAGAAACGGAGGGCATTCTGAGGATAAGGGAACGGTGAGGTGGAAAAGCTCTGGTGAGCCAGTGGCCCGTAGCAATGCGGAAAGGCCTGTAAGGTTTAGAGGTTTCTGGCCCATGACATCACCACCGTCACCATCATCATCATCATCATCATCATCATCGTGGCTCTGAAAGCCCTCTCTCTGCGTGTGAGAGCCCCAGTAGCCGTGGGTGAGAGCCCTCTCTCTCTCTCTCTCTCTGTGTGAGCATTAGGCACAATGCAGGGGCCCCTCACACGGTGAGAGCTCTCTGAACAGTCGGTTACTGTCAGCCTCGCTGGCACTTAAAGGAGTCGACACTCCAGTGGAATTGTCTTCATTACAGAAAAGTATCTAGTGTCAGAATGATGCTGCTCGGGTGCGTCTCTCTCCTCCTCTCCCTCCCCTTCAGAGCTGTTGTGCAAGTGGGCTCACACAATGCGTTGGTCTGCTCAGATCCACATCACATCCCTTCCTTTGTAGCCCCCCAAAAACGACACTGTGCTGTCACGGAAGAGGTGATTAAAGAGGCACAACTATAGATTCCGGACTCCCATTAAAGACACTCGCTCGGATTTGCCCACTGTGTGCGGGGTTCGATCCCCGGCTGCGCCAGGATCTGGCTGGGAGTCCCGTTCAGGGGAGGCGATTGGTTGTCCGCGGTTCATTCGCCTTTGTCACTGCCTACCGGTAGTGGCTGGTCCCATAGCTGCAGGTGGCAGGCTTGTGGTTTGGGGGGGAAATTGAGATTGGCCACCAAATTGGGAGAAAAACAGGAAAAAAAACAAAAACGAATTGTAAAAAAAAAAAGAAAAAAAGAAACGCATATCCCAAAGTGGAAAAGACAGAAAAAGGTTTTATTAATTAAATAAATAAATAACAGGACCCCACCCTGGAGCCCTGGAGGCCAAACTAAGCCAGCTGGCCTGCTTCCAGCGGCTCTGTGGAAAAGCAGTGGTGCCGACCCTCAGTGCACACAGTAGACACCATATAAACCATATAAACCTCACACACTGTCCCAACCAGGCCTCCTGTTTTATTTCCCATTTCCCTGCCCCATTCCAGAGCTGGTTCTCTCCGGGTCTAACCCTTGCACAGAACTGGACCTGTCAAAGCACAGGTCTGGTACCAGCAGAACCGCGGTCCACTTTAATCTGGTTTTAATCTGAGTGAGCAGGAGTGGCTGCCAAGCGTCGGGAGAGAAAGGGGAGGGCATGGCGGGTCTGAAAACAGAGGGAGGTTTCACGGCAGAGTGAGATGTGATCCCCAGCTGCAGCCGAGTCGAGCCCAGGGACCTGCTGGTGCGCGTCGGCCGGACACGGGAGTGCTGGAAAAACAACCTCGGGGAAAGGGGGCGGGGGCGGCTGGTCCACACCATGAGAGTCACACACGTCCAGGGGGGCAGCTGTGGTCCACCGCAGGGTAACCCCCACCTCGCGCACGATGTCATTATAGCAGCACGCCCCCAGTGTCCACATCTGCGTGAGCTGGTCGCGCAGAGGCGAGCCACACGCTAACAACTCGCAACCCGACACCGACAGCTGTGACGAGGCCAGCAGAAAAAAACACATTTCACAATCTAAACACACTGAGAGACGTCCCCTGGGAGAGGCCATGGGCTTTTTCTCTCTCCTCCTCCTCTCTCTCTCTCTCTCTCTCTCCCGCTCTCTCTGCTAAAAGCCTGTTTAAGAATGCAAACGCTGGCCTTTAAAAACAAGTTTCTTAAATAAGAGACCTTTTCTCGTGCGCACTCTCCGTCTTCAGAGAGCTCAATGCTGACCCCTGGTGGCGAGAGATGAAAATCGCACATTCCCGATTAGTGACGCTTTACGACTCGACCCCTTCCCCCTTCCCCCACCCCGCCCAACATGGGGGGAGACTCTACGGGCCTGAAAGTGGCGAACAAAGTTCGCAGGTGTGCGCGTGCCACCGATTGCCCCTTTTCTGATCGAAACCGCCGGCGGTGGAACGGAAGAACAGTTAGGCCGGGAGCTGCCGGGGCGGAGGCAGGCCCCAATCGCACAGGGGCGCGGGAGCCAATGTCAACAGGCCGCCCGGCGCGGGAACGTCCTGGTAATCCACTTGAGCTCGCCGTGCCAGCTCGGCGAGAGAGACAGAAGACTGCTTTTCTTTTACTGCCCTGCTGTCGGGGACACTGCGCTCAGCAAAGAGCCTACTGGCGTAGAACTGAAAGAGTGACGTTAACACCCCCGTTTTATTGGCAATTTTCTCATTATTTGTACAAAGAGGGCTCTTAAACGTAGTAAACCTTGTGTTTAAAGGTCGGGTGGAGAGGTTTTAGAGTGTTTGATCACGGCCTGAGCTTGGCCCCCGGACGTGCGTGGAGTGACAGGGTTTACGATGGGCCCTTCCCGATGTCCGAGCGGAGAGAATCGGGGAGAGCAGGAGGGAGGGGGGAGAATTCGGCAGGCCCCGGAGTTCCAGAATGTTTTCATCTCCAAATAGCGAGCATTCCATCTGCTCAACAGCTGGGCCGGTCAAATCCCCTTCTCAATGCCGGGGAGCCGGGCTCCATGAGAACCAGGGGGACACGCCTCCCGCTCCCGCCCGTGTTCCGTTCTGGCTCTATGTGGACCCGACCCCCACCCCCCCGTCTCTCTGCCAGTCGCGGGTCCAGACGGCTTAGTCCACCCTCATCTAAACAAACCGCCGAGGTCCAGCAACGATATACAGGCTGCGTTCTGTGTGTGGGGGGAGGGGGTTGAGCTTTGATTCTGGTGGAGATCCAGGATGCTAATCTGGCCTCCCGGTACTGCTAAGCTTCGTTTAAGTGGCGATGCAGAATAAAGTTGAGCGGTGAATCTGTCACAAAAGCGAGCGAAATGCTCCTCCCAACGTCAACATTTACTTTGGGTATCTCTGCAGTCCCGTTCGAAACAGGACGGAAGTGTGACACAAATAACAAAATCAACCTTGAAAGGGTGACCCAGACACAAAGTAGCCAACAGCGGAGAGACGGGGGCAAGATGCACTGTCAATACTTTGAGAATTTAGTGGTGTAGGGGCTGGCGGGAAGGGAAGGGAGATTCAAATGTAGGGCGGACGACCGTGCAGACCGACGCGGGCCAACGGAGTGGGACGACCAAAGAGAGCCGAGGGTAGGGGCCAGGCTGGGACAGCTCGGGGGGAGGAGGGGGTGACGAGAGACGAGCCGAGACGACGCGAGTCAAGTCGGGACACGGCGCCGAAGCAGACTGTGGAGCCGCCGCCTCTGTGCTGGAGCTGCGCTCGTCTCACCCCGGTATTCCTGGACCGTCACCAGTGTGCAACTGGCAGGAGTTCCTCCAGCGCTGGAACCAGTCCCATGTGCCAGCGCAGAGGGGGAGGGGCGGGGGACAATGCAGCCGTGAGTCAGTACAGGCCCTCCATTGTTTCCAGATGGTGACGGCAATATTTCTATCACAACAGATTAATCAAAGGGCGGACGCTTTAATTAATGTGCGTGACAGTCCACAGTCCTGCCCCGAGAGGGTGTCC
>JAINUG010000030.1:7095158-7130158 GCA_029706075.1 Aldrovandia affinis | reverse complement strand
ATGGCCGGGGAGTAGCTGGGGGGTAGCATTCCGGAGACTGAGGGGTGACCACCACCCTCCGGACCCCAGTGTTGTCCTCCAGAACCTGCAGAGAGAAGATATTATTATTATTATTAATATCAACATTATCATTATCATCATTACTGTTGTTACTATTATTATTATTATTATTAATAGTAATTAAAAAAATATTTATATTTTATTATTATAATTATTATTAATGCTATCGTTGTTTTGTTATTATGCTTGATTCTTACTATTCTTATTACCATTACTATTATACAAGCAATATGCATTGGCAATATGCATTATTAAAATATGTCATGCCAATAAAGCATTTCAAATGAATTGTACTGAATTGAGTTGAGAGAGAATTCAGATAGATGTGTGGGTGCGAATGCATGCAGGCGTGTTTGTGTGTATGTGTGGGTGCATGCAGGTGTGTGTGTGTGTGTGTGTGTGTGTGTGTGTGTGTGTGTGTGTGCTGGAGGTGTCACTGAGGGCAAGCCTACACGCTGTGTGAGCGTACTGAGAATTCCACCGCTGTCTTGTATAACGCTTCTGAAAATATTTTCCATTAATATAGCTTTTTGTATTTTTTTCTGCCATACATTTTTCCCCTGGTTAATAAGGACAAATTACTGAGTATCCTGATACTTGGAAGAAATATAACAATAATAATAACGGGGGGGGAAAAATCACCATCTGTCTGAACTTGTAACCCCATATTTTTGGGAAGAGCATCAATCTACATGTGGCCGTGTTATGAGAATGTCAGCTCTGCTTATCCAGGACTTGGATCATGTTTGGACTTGGTAGGCATTCGCAGCCTGAATAGAGAAACTCATTTTGAGCTCGTTTTCCTCGCTCTGCTCTCGTTAGGCCAAGGCTGACGGAAGGCCTGGAATGTTCCGCGGGCTCCTGCTGACGCCCCTTCCCTCCTCTGGTAAGGATGCCTTTTAGGCCCAAAGTACTCAAATCTTACTGAAAAAAACTAACTTTCCCCTCAAAACTGGTGGATGTCACAACACATATGCAAGTAAGCCTAACAGATATCCAACTGGTCATGCTGGGTGCTTTTACCATCTACAGAGAGAGGCTGGTGGCGGTTGAGGCGACTTTACCCCCTTCACTGTAAAGCACTTTGAGATTGTGAAATATAAATGCAATCTATTATTATAATTATTAATCTGGTTACAGCAGTAGTAATCAGAGGAAATAGTCTTTGGAGGAATGGAGAATAACTTGCACAGGCTTGATTGGCAGTGAGAGGGAGAGCAATGCAAGGGTCTCGCAGCTTACATAAAGTGTGTTCCCTCCCGGCTGATAGCACTATTCCTTTGTTATTTTGGGCAATAAGTCACGGGGTTTGGCAGAGGCTTATGACCGTCACTCAAAAGACATAAAAATGCTACAGAGCGATGAAGCTCACTTTCTGTTCGAGCCCTTACCTCAGCTCCTCTGGGGAGTCCGCAATGGAACATTTTCAATGTGAAGGTTTTGGAAAAAGTAAGCCACCGCTATATTCACTGTTACAATACTATACATTAGTAATGTTATAAATGTATACTACATCCTGTAGATATCATAGTGTCAGTATAGCAAAAATGAAGAGCTTTGGTTTGGTTCATTTGGTTCATGTACTTAATACTAGAAGATTAGAACAATTTTGGCCCGTGACTCCCTTGAGTTCAGAAATGCTATTTGGACCAAAGAATGGAGACCAGGTTCGTCCGAGTATTGAGAAAGAGCGGTAAACGGGCAGATTAGGTCACCTGACAGGTGTAAGGCAATAAAGAGACATTCAAAACCACGAATGAAGCGAATTCCGAGAAAGGCAGTAATACGATTATGACCGTGCGTCATGACCAGACAATAATTAGTTGGTTCAGATTTCAGTGAAAGCCTAACGTTTCATTCATGAACACCGGAGACCTGAGACAACAGGCATCAAAATATAACATTGTCAAATCACCCAACACCACACCTCTCTACGTTATATCCGTGCATTGGTCTAACGCTGGGGGAACTTTCCAGTCGGTAGGTCATGAGAAAATAGTGAGGTAACAGTGCGCACTCATGACAATACAAAAACTTAATACGATTAATAAGTCAGCTAGAGCCATGAAATTCTAAGTATTTACACCCGGTCGCAGATGTCTAATAATTCACTGCAGATGTATCAACTGTACAGACTAATGGGCCAAGATTTAGTTACTCACTAAGGCCCAATGCTATCAGCGCTTGAAGATGAGTTATCCAGTATGCGTCCCTTAAAAGCAACAGCTTCATAAGATCCCCTCCTCTCTCTGACATCTGTACCTTCTGTAAACCCGCGTAACGCGGAGTGTGAGCGGAGGAGCCACGGCCCCACATTCCACAGGGACACGCTAGCATATGAAGGACACCAGCAAACCTTACATAATGGCAAAAGCAGTGCTTGTCGGGGAGATTGGGAAACCAAAATGTTGACCGGGGCTAGGAGAAAAGCGGGACGGACTAGCTTATCTTTAAGATTGCTGGCCCTTCTGGAAAATGTTTGTGGTTGGCTCGGACGGGTTTGGATGAATCGTCTGTCTACGCCAATGATCATTAGTGTGTGACATGCGTATTTCTTCCTCTTAGACTTGACCCATCACCAAAAATAAATAAAAAGGAAAAAAAAAGACAACAGCATGTGGTCCCGATTTGCATATTCACAGCACAAAGTGGTAGGAAAGTTTAAGCCAGCAGATTAAAAACAGAATGTGTGAGTGGAATTTGTCCCTGAGAAACTCCAGGAAATATTTTCTAATTTCCTCCCCTTCCCGACTCCCACCCCCGCATGGCTACGTTGCGTAAAACATGAAAAGTATACTTTTGTTTACGTGCAAACAAGACCAGAGTCTAAGATTCTGTGTATTTAGATCCTGGACAAACACCAGGCTGGCGTTTCTTCAAAGTGCTCTTTGATCAACACATATGCTGACACAAAAAGGCCAGCAGCACATACATGAAGTAGGCTACTCCTGAAATAGGGCTTCATTAGCAGCTACACTAACTGGCTTTACAAAACGTTAGCGATCACATATCAAAAAGGCACCAACGTGCGTTTGCTCGTGATGACCTAACGAAGGATGCATACACCATCAACTGTGCAGGCTCTGACATGCATGCGTCAAAATAAAAAAGCAACTTGAAAAGGGAGTGGACACCAAGTATGCAGAAATCCCTCATAAGAGTGAATGATAAATGCCAAACCCTCAAGGCCCGTTTACAAACCAAGAGCAATAATCATAACAACGATGACAAAATGACAAAAATCGTCCCAATTCAAATGAAAGAAAGTGTCTACACTACAACAATAACAACAAAAATGAGCTACAATCATGACGGTTGCATCATGTTGTACAACCATGACGGTTGATGGAGCAATCGATCGAGTCACTCTCGGAGCGAATCTCCAACAATAAAGCACGTCTAACCAAATACTGCTGCGCACTGTCTGTACCCACAGGTAGCGTGCGTGCACGTTGATTTACAGACGCTAGCAAACAACTTATAGTTTATCCTTATCACTATAGCTATAGTTGCAATTATTCTCCCAGAAAACCTTTCTAAAATGCTTTCTAACAGACGTGAGCGTGGCAGCTTACGGTAAGCACTGCAGGGGCCAGTGGGCAGCATGGGAGAAGTCTGGAGAGAAGAGTCTCATACGCCTCTATGCCAAAAAATGCTACCCCCCCCTTTCTTTCTCTGAAAATCTCCCCCACACAACCCCTGATCCCTGCTGGCTCCCGAGCCAGCTAGCCAGCCAGCCGCTTCTCAAAAGTTTCAGAGGCGTTTACGTAAGGGTGACTCCATTTCCCACTCCCCGCTGGCCTGCTCCGCTGTTGGTCCCCGACCAGCCGTAGATCCAGCTCTCAACAAGCCGGGAGCCCCCCGGAGGACCAATCGCACGAGGGCTGA
This sequence comes from Aldrovandia affinis, assembly GCA_029706075.1. Classification (NCBI taxonomy): domain Eukaryota; kingdom Metazoa; phylum Chordata; class Actinopteri; order Notacanthiformes; family Halosauridae; genus Aldrovandia; species Aldrovandia affinis. The sequence continues at coordinate 7,126,210 of JAINUG010000030.1, read as the reverse complement.
GACGTTACCGCCGCTCCGCGCGCCTCCTCGGATTCCGCCAGTCGACGCTCCGAGGCGACAGAGCCCACACTCACAATATTTCAGAAGGCCCTAATGCAAGAATCAGCCACCTGACCACGCTCATTTACAGACAAGGGTGGGGGCTGGGGGTGGGACAGCTACATCCACCCTTATCCCAGATAGTTTTGTTTCCCCTCTGCTTTGACCTTTCTGGGAAATATCAGCACAGAGCCTGATCTTTCGTAGGCATCACAGACTGTCAGAGCTGAAAAGCAGCCAGGCCCTCCACCCCCCTCCCTCCCTCCCTCCCTGTCAGGCAGGCCGCATTGTTGTGTGGGAGAGGGAGAGCGTGATATTACACCAGCCATTGGACACCGGTAGCCTTTCTCCTGAAACCTGCTCGCTTTCCTCCACTGATATCAGGCGTAGCCCGAGCCTGACAGAACGGCCAGAGATACAGCAGGCTTTCAAACTCACACGCCCACGCCCGGCTGAGAAATGTGATGCTTTTAATCAGGGGCGGATGCCTTGTAAACAATGCACGATACTGATAAAGCAACAAATTAGCATCAGCCACACAGCTGAGTTTCCATACAAATCGGAACAGACAGCATAAACTTATGTTGTCTTATGTTGATTTTTAATCAATTTTATAGACCTAAGACTTAATTGAATTAATCAATTCTTCAAAATGAAATAGTTATGGAGATGCTTTAGAAGACTTTAGATGCTTTAGATCTCAGAAGGCAAAGATCAGATTTTTTCTGATCCATCTAATTCTCTCTTAGACTCAAGATCAGAACAGCAAAATGGGATATAACGGCCTTGAACGTTGCTTTGGACCTAAGCGTCCGCCAAATGAATGAATGTAAATGTAAAATGCAAATGTGACGGTCTCTTTGAGTGAAGATGAAGGGAGATGGGTGTGAGCCTTAAGAGCTCACCTTACCCAAACAGCCACATGTAACACCCAATGCACCGTTGCTTGTTTGCTCATTAAGTTATCCTTTTAACGTCAGTCGAGGGCGGAGGGATTTGTGAGTTATACCACCCCACATCTGCGGCCAGTGGTAGAGGGAAAGACTGTCATCCTGGGACCAGGTGGCTTTGGATGACATTGTGACGACTTACAGAGATGCACACTCAAGTCTGGCGTGTTGTGGAACAGGTATAAATAAAATGGACCGGCCTCCCGCGTGGTCTAGTGGTTTCAACGTCCGATGCTGGCCACGGAGACCGGGGTTCGATTCCCTGTCGCGCCAGAGTCGGCTCTGGTCGGGAGTGCCATCGGGGCGGCAATTGGCTGTCCGCCCCAGGGAGGGGGGAGGGAAGCCGACACACACACAGTTCGCTGCGCACAGGAGTGGTTCTGGGGTTCCCGGAATTACAGTCGACGGCATGACGAGTGCTGTCTCGGAGGAGGCAGCGCTTCGCCCTTGTCACTGCCGGTCACAGGACTACAGCAGCGAACTATGAGGGAAGGGGGATTGAACTAAGCACACAGGTAATTGGCTACCAAATTTGGAGAAAGAGGGGGTAAAATCGGAAAAATAAAATTGACCTCTCTCCAGTAGTCCCAAACTGTTTTTCTTTTCTATTTTGGACATTGGATGCTTAACTTGTACAGGTAACTGTCAAAAATGCTCTGTATGGTGTGGGGTTCGTTTTTATGGCCTAGTTTAGGTCCACTCAACCCCTTAGAGAGCAAGGTAAACACCAATAAATACAAAGCCATTGAGTGATCACCTTCATCCTATGGTGAAGCATTTCTATCCTGATGGGAGTTGTCTCTTCCTGGATGACAATGCCCCCATCCACAAGGCATGAGTGGTCACTGAATGGTTTGATGAGCATGAAAACAATGTAAACCATATGCCATGGCCATCTCATAGTCACCAGATCTCAACCCAACGTAACACTTATGAGAGATTCTGGAGCCACGCCTGAGACAGTGTTTTCCACCGCCATTAAAAAAAACACCAGATGAGGTGGAATTTTTCGTGGAAGAACGGTGTTGCAAGAGTTCCAGACACTTACAGAATGCCAAGGCACACTGAAGCTGTTCTGGCGGCTCGTGGTGGCCCGCCGCCCTGTTAAGACGCTTTAAGTTGGTGTTTCATTTTGGCAGTTACCTGTAAATCCATCAGTTATAACGTGAAATTCACTTGAAGTGTTCTGGAAAAATGAAGCACGTGTACATGGACTTCATGATATACTATATGTAATAAATAACATCGCGTCATTAAAAGCATCAGCCACTCTTAAGTCACTGTGCTATTGTGCCTCACACTAGACCTGGAGACAAACCTCAAAACCATCTTTCTCACTGATTTTAAACAGCTGACTCAGCCGTCTTTGAGGAAACGCGTAATGCAGAATACATTAACAAAAAAAACTCAAACGGTTATCATTTCACAAGCGGCAATAACAATAAAAAAAGCACTCTGAAAGGACGATGTGAATGGAAGAGGTACCCAGAGGGAAGGGGGGAAAATGTTTTTTTTGAAGAGGACGTGTGGAGAATTTATAGGGAGGGTGATCAAAGGGAGGTGCTTTTTATTGGACACAGGTCTACGGTAGCAGAGGCCCTGTAATCTTTTACAGACTCGCGGCCCGGAGCTGCTGCCGCGCTCGCGCCCACCGATCCGGATCGTTCTACGAGGCCCTTCTCCCTCGCCAGGGGCCTGGAGAGACCACTCAGCTGCCACGGTGGGGAAGATGGCTCTCACACAATGCTGGGATTGTTCGGGAACATTCGCTCCTTCTGCTGACGCGTCGGTCAGAAAGCAACCGAGCGCCCGAGACACCAAACGGGCCTGCGCCAACACGCCGTGACAGGGCGCCCCCCCCCCCCATCGCCGCGGAAACTCACCTGGGAGATGTAACCCGGGGGCACGTGGATCGGCGGAATGGAGCCGTTGGGTGACATCATCGGGACCTCTGCAGGGCCTGGGGATGGAAGGCAGCCAAACGTCAAACAGCGAAAACACAAAACGCTGTCCTGTCATCCCCTCCGCCCCCCAACAGCCAAAAGAAACATTACAAATATTGAGAGAATTTATTTTTACAGCGTTTCGGCTCGCTGCCTGGCTCTCCCAAACATCATTCGATTAGGCCGTGGACAGAGAAGGCTGTAAGTGAGACAATAAAGCCGGAGCGCCAGATCTAGATTTCCCTCCTCTGGCTCTCTTCGCTGCACAACGGCAGCTCCTGAGTACACATGCGAGAGGGGAGCTCGTGGTCAAATAAACGTCTACCGCGGAGGCGCTGACTGGTCTTGTGGGCTGGTCCCTGATCCCTGATGGAGTTCGGGCGGATCGCATTCCTGGCTCGCCAACGCCTCCGCGTCTCGGGCATGAGCCCGTCCCGCCGTGGGCTAGCGGAGCGCATGCTAGTGCCCGCGGCCCCCTGTGGAGGCACGGAACCCCGCTGCCCCCAATCAGCACTTTGGTGAGGAGGGACACCTCACAGACCAGAGAAACATCTTGCTCCTTTCCCTGCCCTTCCTGGCTCAGGTTCTCAGTGTCCAAAAGTAACTGCTGTGGCGGCAGTGCAGCACGACGATAAGGGAACTGCTTTTGGGACTGTGAGGTTGCAGGTTCAAACGCTGGGTGGGCCACTGCTGCTGTATTACTGTATGACCAGCTGCATGCACTGACAGAATGAAAAGCTGCGCCAGTGGAAATAATGTCATGTTAAAAAGCTCGTTTCTGGGGGCCCCTGGACGGTGCACCCGGTAAAGGCACTCGCCCGGTGCAGTGGGAGTGCAGGTTTCCCACTGCAGCCCAGGTTTGATCCCTGGCTGCGCCAGCCCAGTTCTGGCCAGAAGTCCCGTTCAGGGGTGGCGGGTGGCTGTCCGCTCCAGGGGGAGGGGGGAGGAAAGCCCGGCAGGATCTCGCTGCATGCAAATGTGTATCAGTTACAGCCGACGGCTAGGTGGGTTAAGTCTCACCCTCATCACTGTCGTTCCTGTAGCTGTAGTGGCGAGCTCGTAGTATGAGAATGGGATACAACTGGGAAAAATTTGTAAAAATCTGAAACTAATTTATAAAAATATATGGTTTTGGTTTTTTTAAAGCTAGTTTCACTTTATCAATCACTCTTGTGGGCTCTGCTCCCTGGATGATACTTGCTTTCGCTGACATGGCTGGCCCCTGACCTACTTACGGAGCAACTGCACATTTTTTTCCAGCCCTGCTGCCCTGTTCAACTCTGGCAGTGAAATGAGAAGCGTAAAGGCAAGAGAGAGGACACCTTTAACCAGTGAGGTGCCTCTTTGTGTCTTAGGTGTGCTTCTATCCACATAGAGGGTTACAGACTGTGGTCGGAGCTTGGCTGGCCTCAGAACAGAACAAACCAAAGTCAAGGTTTTTTTTTTTTTTGAAAGCAACAAAAACACAAATGATTTCTGCAACACTTTCTGTAACTAGCATTCTGGAAATGCCCAGGTAACACCTTTCTGGAGGCAAATACCGTGCTCTGATAATCTGAGGCTCTGTGTGTGTGTGTGTGTGTGGCTGTAGGTTCGAATCCTGGGGGTGGCACCACTATCCTGCTCCAGTGAACCGGAATTTCGTCAGTAAATATCCAGCTGTGTAAATTCATAAACGCTAAAAGCCCTGTGAGTTGGCATGGATGACCAGGGTGCATGTTAAGTAAATACACAATGCAATCTAAATCAAACAGGGCCCTGTTGTATAAGGGTGTGCTATCTGTCCTGTCTGCGTGTCTGAACCAGCTGTGCGATCTACCGGGTGAAAGTATCCCAGCAAAAGATAAAGACAATACCCACAATGCACTGCAGTCCGTGTCCCTTTGAGCCAGTCCAGGTCTTACCATAAGCAGGACACTGTACTACCGACAGGCAGCTTTCACTCAGGCACCAACCTGCTGCCAATCACACTTGGCCTGGCTCAAACTGCTATGCATTATGGGTGTTATTTCCATCCCTCTTCTGGGCTGACTGCGGCCAGAGGTCCTTCTCCATGCACGCCACAGCCCAGCATCGCACAGACACAAATTTAACCCAGGTTTCGGGGCCCAGCGGATGTCAACGGGCCTGGAAACAAATCAGGCGGAGTGGAAAATATCCGGGCCCCTCTGCGAGATCTATCACGGCGCGATCCGGACGGGTGCGGACGGGCTCCCCCGGCGTCGCCGATCCCGGACCTCGGGCCACTAATGGGATCGCCATGCGGGGGCCTCTGTGTTTACCGGCAGCAAATCAAACGTCTTTCCCTCCGCCAGCAGGACCACCACTTTTCCCCTGCAGCCCCTCTCCCAACGTTTAAAGCAAACACTGCGAGAGGCTCCATCTGTGTATGCGTGTGCGCACACGCTTTTTTCCACCTCTGCTTTTCCACTCTCTCTCGTCTCGTCTCTTTCGTTCCCCCCCGTTCGCTCTCCAGCGCGCAAGAGGAACCTCCAGGCCCGCCTGGCTGCTGCAGTGGAGCCGGGTGTGAGGGGGGCCCGGGGGCCAGGGGGCCCAGGGGCCATACGGATTCCTCATCACAGCTTACCGTAAATGGCCCGTTTATCTGTCGCGGGGCTCCCACACTTACCCGCGGCTCCAAGTCAAGGGCTTTCCAAGTCCTCTCAAGGTCCCATTCCTTGCACATTCCAGGACCCATAAAAACTCTACAGTAGTGCAATTGTTTTTTTACCTACACCTGGGGACTAAATCTGTATCTGTTTATATAGGTCTATCTGGAGACCATCAATAAATCAATATCAAAAATGACCCCAAAATCCTCCTAGAATCCACTTTTTCAACACCTATCCAAACTCCAACCACTTTCAAAAGAATGTGGATTCTGATCCAGGATCCGTTTCGAAGGGATTCATTTACAGACAACGTGGACATTAAGCCTCGGAAGGTGGTCGCCAAAATCTCTCCATGAAATATTAGGTCAATTTAACGCATCTCTGTTCTTGATTTTTTTGGTCTCGATTTGTGGACCTTCGAGGGCCATGGGGAACCCTGCTACCCCTCTCATGATACCTCTCCCAGCACAAACAAACGGCATGGCTAACCCTAATCAAGCAAAGAAATCAAAATGACAATGATAATACTTTAATAATACTAATATTAATAATACTTATCAGTAACTGGAGTCAAAAAGTTACAGACAGCCGAGTTTGGCTTCTGGAAATTTCTGCTCCAGAAACAGAGGCGCGAGCAGAAGTGGCTCGCCAGGGAGCGGAACACAAACCAGACAGCCCCATTCTCGCCCCGCTCGCTCTGTTTGTTATAAAATTCCAGATAATACAGAAAAGATTGTGTTGACTTTTCCATTCAGGTCCATCATACAGGGGCTCGAATCGGAGCTGTTAAAGACATTGGAATCCCCCCTTACACCCCCGGGGGACTCCTCCAGTCAAGTTGGGGCTAACTATACCGCTATGAATCACCGCCATCGGCGTAATGAATTTTACAGTTCATGCTTCGTTTGAAAGGCACAGCCTCCTCTCAATAACAAGCGCGCCATATCCTGAGGCAGCGCACCGGCAGACCCGGCCTGGCCCCGAACGCTCGCTCACGCTCACGCACACGCAGCGGAATTATTAAGAGCATTTAACGCATTCCTCTCTCATCGCCGCGGCAAATGAGCCCCGCTATTTTTAACGGGGCAAATAAATAATACATTCCTAAAAGACAACAGCAACAGGCAAAGAGGAAAAACCCGACTAAATCGCAGAGTTTGAACTGAGCCAGGAGTTCAACGATTTGAGTGTCCACGTGTAAATAATAAAACGGAATGAAAAACCAAAAAGGAAAAATCGGAAACACGCCGCTGTGTATGAGCCGTGCAGGCTACCCTACACTAACAAAACCACCCGCCATAAAGGGAACTTGATCATAAATCCCAGCGCGTCGTGTTTAGTTGGATTAGTAGTAGCGTTTGGTTGGATTTCCCAAGCGCGCGGTTTCAAAGGCCTATAAATGACATTAAGTTAGGTCAGGCTCTTTCCCCCGTGTTCATTTCCAATGTAGCGCCAAGCTGTAAATCTACGAATCAACAGAGACCTATAGTGCATGTGCAGCTCTCAGGTCCTCAGAGTGTGATCTCCTGACAGCGCGCAGATGTGCGACGCGCCGCGACGTGGCCCCCGCTCGGACGCGCTGAAAAGGTGGCGTAGTCGCTCCGCGCCACGGCGGGAAGTCTGGGCGGAACGCCAGGGCTGTGCCAGGCGGCCAAACTGACACTCTTCCGGGGGCCAGCAGCGCGTGATCCCCACCACCACGGCCCGACGTGGAAGAGAGGAGCGAAAAACAGGACTGTCCCCCACGCCTGGTCTCTGTGTCCTGGGGTCCTGCTGTTTCGCGTAAACAGGAAATCTGGCGCTGGCCGCTGACGGACGGCCAAGCTGGAGGCGCGATTTTTCCACTTTTTTCATTTGGCGGGAGCAGGAGAGGGAGAGGATGAGGCGCGTTCTCCCTGCGCTGTTCAGGGTCCCCTCCTTCTCCTCCTCCTCCTCCTCCTCCTCCTCCCCGCGGGACTAACACCTCAGGGAATAAATCACCTCTCTAACTGGAGGGCTGCGGTCGCCACGCTCCGATGCACACGGCCGCTGTCTCGTTTCCTTTACGACGGTCTAACCGTGCGGTGAAACGACGTTCGGTTCACAAGGTTGGACTTGCAGAAACACCTACCGCACCAGTGTGGCGCACAGAAGCACAGAGGAGCGCTTTCTACGGGAATCACTGCACTCAGCCGTGTAACCGGATACAGGAGCGGAGGCAACCAAAAAAAACTCAACAGCTAGGGATTAACATCTTACTCTCTTACTGTAGTCTTACTCCACCAACTGAAGATTTCAAACCGTTTTGGAACGTCACAGCAAAATGACTCAATTTTTTATTGTATTTTTTTAAACATCTCAAAAGTTCCAGTTTTTCGAGTTTATCGTTAAAGATTCAACACAAATTGTTTGCCTAAGGTTACATAAATGCTGCATAAACGTCTGCCCCAAATTCGACGTGCCAGAAGCTCACAAGTGACTATGACCAAGTATCGGCACGCAGCCTTGTATAAAAACACTTCTGGCTTTTTTTGGAGCGCGATGCATACAGTAGGCTTCGCACAATTCCCTGGCAAACGTCCCGGCAGGAGATTGTCGGTAATCTCTGTCATCTTAGATTCATTAGGGCCTGTTCAGAGACACTGTGTTCTCCTCACAGTGAAGTTAGTCAGCATGTCATTACTTAAAACAACATACACTGCGGTTTCATTGATGCCGTTTGCCTTCCTTATGCGTGCCTGTGAGACGCGAGAGAGACGGAACTACCGCTCGGGGCGGCCATTCCCAACCATCGCCGCCCTGATGATTTCCGCCGACCCCGCCCGCGCGGTTGAAGAGCGACTAATCGCGATGGTACCTGCGGGGAATATTTAGGCCCACGAAACGCACATGGGGGATCGCGTGCATTGTGGGTGCAAGTATATGGGCCGCGCGCACCATCTCCCCGAGAGGAATCCGTTACCTCGCCGAACAAACCCATTAGTCTTTGACGGCAAACACAAACAAACTCAGCGACAGCGGGCAAAGTCTGAGTGCGAGGGCGGGCGAGTGGGCGGCTGGCGCGCGCCCGCGCGTGTGTGTGTTTAGCATTTCCAACAAAGCCAGGCAAGAAAATCAAGGTCGAAAAGACATTGGGAGAACCAGATGTTAGTAAAAAAAAAAACACCTAAAAAAACAAACAAAAAAACCCATCTGATGCAACACAACAATGTATCTAGAGGTTGCTGTAATTATAAAGCTTGGGAGAAAGGCGGGGGGGAGGAGAAAGTGCGCGTTTGGCTGCTTTGTGGAATGCAAACATCCACTTGGGTGGGGTGAGGGCGTGAGGGGGCAAGGCGTTTAATAGGATCAGGAGAGGAGTTTAAATGAGGACTTAGGCGGAGCGGCGGTGGGTTGGAATTAACTGACATTTCAAACGTGAAATCGGCAGTAGAGGGCATAATTAATGGTACAGGAGTGATTTTCCGGGGGCTGGGGGAGAAATGGTGGGGGCCACACTGAATTGCAGTCTCATCGACTTCTCTTCTTGGCAGGAGGCTGGGAGGAGGGAGGGGGGGGGGGGGGGGGAGCCGTAGGGGTGAGGGACTGGGGTGGTTCTGACTCAGAACTTAAACCAGATTCTGCCATTTCCAGTGAGAGGGAAGAGACTAAGCACCATGTGTGTGCACATCTTGAACCAATAAATAAATGATATAATTTCTCTTTGCAAGCCAGGGCGCATGGCACTATCCCTTTATTAAAGAACTATGGGCAAAACCCAACGGAAAAAAGAAAATATCGCTGAGAGAAGCCTTTTCCCCCGAGACTTGGACACTCTATGAGTTTTTAAGAAAATATTGCCGGCGACGCTGGAACACAGTTCGGGCGTCTGGGGCGGCGTGTGCAGAGCTGACCGTGCCGTAACGCACGCCATCAGTAAACGCTGCTGCCTATAGTTGGAGGGGCATCGCTGCTCTGACCAATGGAAAACCTGCAGCACTGAGAGGGGTTTGGCCCACAGAGTGGAGGCGGGGGCAGAACTACAGTCAGACCACCTGAATCATTGGTTTCACGTGATGTCACTTCTGGTCTTTGTCTCCATGGTCTTATGCAGACTTGTTATATGCCATCCTTACCATGACCTGGACTTGCTTCAGGTCTGGGTTAGCCACGCTTCGCTGTAGGACACCGGACATGGAGGGGTGAGCTTGAAAACTGCACTGGGAATATTGCCCTCTGCACATGGTCTGAGCTCCAGCCCCAGCCTGCATGCCCATACACTTGGCTGCATGTTTGTTGGCTGTGCTTTAGCACGTCACGCTGTGCAGATTCGCCGGTCTTGAATAGGGAGCGGAACAATGTGGCCTGGAGCAGGAGACTGACGACCCACGTCCCCTTTCCCAAAAACAGGGGCCTGCGAGAACATTTTGCACCCCTTCAGGCTGCAAGACGGAAACGGAGTGCGTCAAACTCAGGCTTGCCTTTGTGAACTCAGGCCTGCATTTGTGAACTCAGGCCTGCATTTGCAAAGCGATCGACCATAATATTAAAACGCACAGAGGGCTTTTTCAGTCCGCTCCCGGCAGGGCCTGAAAGAGACACTGAAGGCCTCTTTTGAGAGCTGCTGAAAGGTGGAGGAGACGGCCTCGTTTACATTGAGTGCTTTCTTCTCCCCAAGGCCGCAGCTCTGGGGCTTTCAATAGACACGCGCACGTGTGTCTGCCGGCGAGCTGCGGTCAAGAAACATTTCAAAAGCCCAAGGACCGCACGTTGAGCGTCGAGATCACAACACGACTGCGTGACGCCTCACTTTTGCTGGACGAATTTGATTTAAATCTGAAGTCTTGTTTCGGGAAACTTTGAGGGGGAAACCCCCTCCACAGACACAGACCTTCAAGGCTCAGAAAAAGACCAGCATTTTCAATTCAAAAGCACTGCAACTGATTTAAACTGAAAAAAGCATTGTAAAGGCAAGGTACAATATCGATGCAGACTGCTCACACTTCAGTTTCAGTTTAGCACAACTGAAACAGAACTGCCTCCACCTCAGCGTTCCTATGCTATGTGTTTATAATGACCAACCATAGCATGCCTGAAAGGCTTGGTATTTTAACAATGGAAAACATCCCCTATATTTCAACATTGGTTCCAGTGTTACCCTTCTTTTTTTCTGCATACCAGAAGGGACAGGACGCTAGAATTCGCCCGTGGGGCAGAATGCACATACGCCCCTGTGAGGTTGAGCGTGAGGGGACAGGTTGGGACGGGGATGGGGGTTGGGGTTGGGGGTTGGGGATGGGGATGAGGGAGTTGAGGTCAATTAAAAGGGACAAGGGTAAGGGGAGAAAGAAAAAAAACACAAAATGATTGAAATTCCTGAGGGGTTTTCCTCGGGGGCAAAAGGGACAGACATCTAATCTTCAAAGGAATGTCCCTGATGCTCTTGGTCACTAAGTCCTACAAATCAGTCACTCTCGCTTCATCTGGCAGCCTTTTACCTAGGTGTGCCCCTGCCACCATCCTAAACCACCCCCACCCTCCACTCAAAATGGAGCACTCTCCTCGGGCGGAGGTTAGGGGTGGGGGTCGGGGTGACACGGCCGCCCCTCTTCCAGGGAGACTCGAGAGGGCACTGGCCGGCAGAACTGTTGTCTTTCCAGTCTTCGCGCCCCCACTACCCCTCCGCCCCAACACAAGGCCCCATTGAAAGCCTCGTCCAGTGGCTCTCACAGAGACAGCAATATGCTCACAGTTGGCAAACAGACGTCTGTTTGGACAGTCTAAGCAGCCTTCTACTCGGCAAACATCAGCATTCCTTCTGCTCCGTGGCGAGGGGGAATGGACGGCCTGTTCCCATACCGGGCCTCCGAGGCCCAACGGGACCAGGGCCCCCCGAAAAACAAGACGCCCTTTGTCTCTCCCCCGGCCGCCTGCTCCGGGAGGATGGGCCAGCTATAAGGCTTTCAGAGGACATTGAAAAGCGTGCGAAGGGCTGGACCCCGCGGCCGAACCCGCCATTGTCGCCGCGCTGCTGCACGGCGTCCGTGACACGCTCTGCGCATCGTCAGCGCCTTCAACACGCTCCCGGACACGTCTATTATTTTTTTTTGACTGAAAGTGGTCTCAGAAAACGGACGCCGGTGAAATTCGCCTCGTGGGAAAGGCTTGGGGGATGCGGGGGGCCGGGGGGTTGAGCTCTACGGAGGCTGAAGGAACAGCTCTTTCTGTGTGGAGCTCGAAAAGCGGATTGGCTCTCCGATCGGGGAAGCAGTAGAGACTGAAATACGCACACAGAGGGACCCATCCTTCACCATGCACTCCAAAGAGCCCACTGTACCATTTATAAATGATGGTGAAGAACATTCTGGAAAAGGAGAGGAAGGATCCTGCCTAGTGCCGGACGGCTGCGACTCGAGGACAAAAATCGGCATGGCGACGGATCGACATCTGGAGATTTATTTTGTGCATTACAACTGTAATAAAATGCACTTTAATCTGATTTTGGTTAAAGTGCCTCATGAACACTGGGGCTCAAGATAATCGACTCCCGCTCTTTAGACTGCGAACGGACACATGTTGTGGTTTGTGCATACAGTTGGCGGACGCCCCAGAGCACGGCAGGACGGGCCCGTGACGCGGACGTTTTCCCCGAAGGGCCCCGCGATGCGCTGGCGGCGTTCCCGCGCGGGTCAGCGACACCGCGGTCCGTCTCCCCCAATCGGCCACGGGTCCAGACGTGTTTACCACAGCGAGTCCAAGCGGGACGGGGGTTCCTGCTCGCTCGCTCGATCCTGTCAGGAACGCAGGGCTCACATCAGGATTGTGTTAATGGCACGCCGAGGCCGTGGCGAGAATATTTTCCGCCCCTCGCCGAATTACAATCTTCTTACGATCGCGTGCAGCTGAACCGGACAGTCAACCCAGAGGATGGCAAACCACTGGCATTCCAGCAGCACAAAAATACACAAAATAAAATGAAATAATGGGTAAAATGTGGGGATTAATAGAAAATAAAGTGCATATAATATTGTTTTGTGGACTCTAGCTTCTAGGATCAGCTTTCAGACAAATCAAGCAGTAGGGTTTGGGGGGGGCGGATCTGCGAAGAGATGGTTTTGGCCAGACCGGGAGGCGACAGTCACTCTGGGGACACGAGCGCTTTTGGGTGACTCTGCGAGAACCATCAGCAGTGGCCTTCTCCAGAATGAACCCTCCTTCGGGCGGCGCCATGGAAAGACAATACATTTAAACAATATTATAATAATCGCGCACCCTTCTCAGACTGCCTACGCGCCGCAAGGCATGGACTGAAAAGCATGATGGGGGATTAGTTTGTTTTACTGCCTCTCTCTCGCACATAATCGCACCGCCGGTCAAACCACCAGCATCCATTAATACACAGAGAGAGACAACAGCTGCATTACGCTTTAATACAGGAGATGACGGAGTTTGGTGTGTGTGCAAACACAACACAGGCTGGGCTCGAGGGCGCCTTGCGGTGAACAAAATGCGAGAAGCTCTCTGTGAGCCTGCTGAAAGGTTTGCGCTCGGCAGCGTCCTCAAAGGTGAGCACAGCCGTTTGTGATTGGCCGCTGCGGTTCGGAGGAGGTCGTAGCCGCACGGCGCGCGGTCAATGGTGGGCCGGGCCAGACGAGTTTGGGAGGAGGCCCGTGCCGTGGTCTTTGACGGTCTTTAAATCCACGCACCGGAGTTGTGACGTCGCTCCTGCATCACGGCATACAAACACACGGCTGTAGAATATCCTCAATATGTTCAGTGCAATATATTCAGAGAGAGACACTTGAGACGATATGAGCACACCGTTGCTCTTCACATAACACTGGCCCGTATCCTCTTCAAGATCTAAATAGCCAAACAAATTAAATATGTTTGAACTGGCCCGGCGGTTCCATGCCGCCCTCACCAGCCGACTGTGTCCTGGTGCGTCTCCAACGCAGACGTTACGACCGAACCATGCCGCAAACAAATTTACGACTGATGCTGATCGCTGACAGATATCTTTTCAAAATGATCGCATGGCAATTTGCTGCTTTACGGGGCAGTAAAAGCAAATGCCTTCCCCATTAGTGTGCGAGTCTTTTATGAAGTCGTTAAGCGGGCGTTTCGCGTGGCCCGGAGCGGAGTCGGCTGCGGCTCTCTGTCAGACCCCGGTGTGGCACAGGCTTTGAAGAAAGAACACGCCGGAGAGACAGAGTACGGAGTCCTGTGTGCGTGATAACACCCTTCTGTGTGCGCGGAGAGAGAGAGTACAGAGTCCTGTGTGCGTGATAACACCCTCCTGTGTGCGCGGAGAGACAGAGTACGGAGTCCTGTGTGCGTGATAACACCCTCCTGTGTGCGCGGAGAGAACTGAGTCCTTTCTGTGCGACGGGGGGTCCACCGAGAAGGGCCAATGAAGAGACAGGATGATTAGCTGTCAAGCTGTTGTTCTCCGCCACTTAAACTGAAGTAGCGGCAATGTCTTATCACGCTCCCCATCAACAGAGTTCAGCGATATGTTTACGTGTACGAGTGAGTGAGAGAATGAGAGGGAGAGAAAAGGAGAGCATGAGAGAGATTGAGAGAGAGAGAGAGAGAGAGAGACAGAGAGAGAGAGAGAAAGAGAGAGAGAGAGAGAGAGAGAGAGACATGTCCACAATGGCTAACATCTGTTTGCGATCGCATGGTCTTGCGGTGCCCCCGCTGTAAATGCAAATCGGTCTCCGTCACTTTGGCACACTGTGAAACCCCAGCGCAGCTCGGCCTCAGGGAGAGGAGATGTTTATTAGACAACGTGACTGATTAGGAGCGGTCTGACGGGGAGGACGCCCGTTTCCTTTTTGGGGAGGGGGGGGTCTCACGTCTGGGGTCTCACGACGCACGCCGGGCCTTTAGAGCCACTCCGCTCAAACGTGACTTGACCGCCTCAACACAGCTGCAGGGTTTTAAAGAAACAAGCGCTGAAGTTTTGAGGGAAAATCCTAGTGCTTGAAGTTTAATAATAATGTTTAAATCAGCGGTGAAATGCGCTTCAGACCACACATACTGTGTTGACCATTTCTCATACTTAACTTTAAGAACAATAATAGGACTCTAAGAAGGAGAAGAGTGATCACTACACAGACAGTATGGCTTCAATGTCCCATAGGGTCCAGGGAGAATTCCCCAATTCAACATACCTCTGCATACATGTACCTCCTTTGGGGTAGGTGTTTGAGATGATTCTCTTCTGCACCAACCTGGCCCAGTTGGTGTTTTTATTTAATTTTATTTTTTGGGGGGGGGGTGCATGACTGCAACTGAATAGACTGAAACTGTTTAATATTACAATGCTCTACCCTGAATGTGCGTATGTGGATGTGTGTGGGTGTTTGAATATGTGTGTGTGTGTGTGTGTGTGTGTGTGTGTGTGTGTTTGAGTGTCTGATGTCCTATATATCGATGTCCTACAATACATAGGCTTACGTCGCGGCAGACAGAATGGGTGCGCTGACCACTTCCGGCAAGCGGCCCAGTTACGTGGTATCTACCCGATCGCGCGAGTCATGGCACAGTAACCATGGAGAGAGCAACGGCAGACAGGGGGGCGAGCGGCGCGACTGAACATTTAAACCCTGCGGCTGCACACCTCCAAGAAAAAGACCAAACACACCAAGAGACCAGTGCGTAAACCTGATAACGACAGCCTTATTTATTTCTGAAGAGAGGTTTTTGGACACATCCTGTGCTTAGGACTAGCAGGGGAGCTACAGGTCTATAAATGACCTTTTACTCTGGAAGAATGAGAAAAAGATGACCTCAGTGCGACCTGCCACCCACCCAGCCCTGTAACAAATTCATTATTGGCGGCGTGCTTGTGAGGGAAAAGCATTCAAGTCCGCACAAGACCTGGTCGATCTGCCCTCGCCTCACGCTATAGCTTCTGTATAAATATATAACTCTTTTATTTGCCATATTGAGTGGAGAAAACATCCGCCTCTTTCAAATGCAGGTCGGCACAAAGGCAGGCATTGAGCCGCGTATTTACAATGCGTGATGTATTTTGTCCTGCGAAGCAGACACACAAAGCTCTGCACGCACGCTTCAATAGAGAGGGCTGCAAGACCAACGCACCAATGCTAAGGAACCTATTAACTGGGAAATATTGATGGCCATCGTACATTTTTCCAGCAGTGATGTAAAACATGTGAACTGCGCCCCAGTGATCGAAAATACATTCACACTGCTTCTGTTTCCCAGCAGACACGACCAGAAAATTCAGTCCTTCGGGATCGAATTAAAGGGATGACCTTATCATAAACAAAGACGTAACAAAACTGCTTGTAATTCAACTGCCATCTGCCTAGACGGCATAGGCCTAGCCTGCATCCAGCAGGGTGACTGACATCATCATCATCATCATCATCATCATCATAACCACGATAATATTAATAAAGATAATAATATAACAGAATAACAATAATAATATATGGCTTTTATTTTCATGGCTCTCAAACCAAAACCACTGCACAAAATGTTTCAATGTCAGTCAGTAAGAAGCCAGATGTACATTAACAGGAACACCAAACAGACACTCTGAAGGCCAGAGCGCAGGGTTGTTATGGCGACCACCGCTGAGACATAAAAGGGGGAAGAGCGCTGCACTGTACGGGGGGGAATTAGGGCGCTGTGACAAGGCCTATGTGTCATGGGAGAGTGATGCATTCTGACACGCCTGAGCGGTTACCATAGCAACCCGTGTCCACCAACTACTGCGGACTACATACACATGGCATTTAGCAGATGCTTTTCATCCAAAGAAACTTACACAAGTGAATGCTTAAATTTTTTTAAAAATATATGTGGTCCCAATGGGAATTGAACCCACAACCTGAGCTCTACCTACTGAGCCACATAAAACCAGGACTCCTCCTCCATATAGGTACAGCCAGGTATGGTATCTTACTCAGAGGGAGGGACTGCAGTCCGGCTATTACTGATAACAATCTGATCAAATGTATGGCTGTTGTAGCATCTGTCAGTTTTTAAAAAGTGCTCCACACAAGTGTTGTGTGTATTTAACACAATGCAGCCTGTCTGGTCGTTATACGGCAGGGCATTGCTGCGCAGTCACAGTAGTGCGTCAACCGAGAGAGCTGATGTTCCAAAAAAGAAAGTAAAAGAAAGTAAAATGGCGTTTCCTGTTCCAGTCCAACAGACGGCCCACCTTGGTAGGAGCGGCGAGGGGGGAGCGCGCCCGGCGAGCGGGACTCTCCGCACACCACGGAGGGATGATGCAACGTTTGATCAGACGCAGGCTGGCAGCAGCTGCGACAGGGCCCCCGAGGCGTAAGCAGATCCCTGCTCTTCGTCCCTGCGCCCGCTCCCTTCATCTTTACCCGTTTACTTAACCGCTCTTTGACCAGGAGGGCTCAGCTCACAACTCGCTTCTCAGAGTGACACCCTGGAGAAACAAGGCAGATGGAGAACGCCCTGCATAGAAATACGCTAGAGTCAACTAGCTTTCGAGGGGGTGGCAGGGGGTCAGTCAGTGGACGGACCGGGAACATGACCATGACGGCAGGGCTAGCAAAGTACTGCGGGATCTTTCAATGAGCACAGAGAGCCACGGCCGTGGTTGGACTGTCTACTCCAAAAGACGGCTCCTCCTACAGCACAGCGTCGCCATCGCCATCGCCATTTATTCACTAAATTTTATGGCTGAGTTTGGCGTACATATGTGCACGCACACACATACACAGTTTTTTAAATTATATTAATTCGAATAAAATTTTAGTTTTGCTATGTTTTCAGTTTTTCTTTTCTTTTGCTTTTCTGTTAAGCACTTTGAGATCGCTCTGCGATGAAAAGTGCTATATAAATGAGGGTTATTATTATTATATTATCGCTGCATCGCTGGGGTGTCGGAATTACAGGGATCACAGACTGGCTCTTACAGGCTCACCGGCACCAGCAATTCTGTGAGCAAGCTGGTTTCTTCCCCCAGGTCTCCCAATGGACCGCACTAACCAAGTCCGGCTCCACTTCATTTAGCTTTTTTGGCAGGACTACGCTACAGGGTGGCATGACTCCTGGTACCCCGTCAGCGCAGTCTGAATAATAATAAAACATTATTATTTTTTTTTTAAGACTCCTACTTCACGCAAATCTTTTCCACACAGGCCTCGGGGCTGATATCGACCGGGGCTGGGAAGACCTGCCCTTAATTAGCGGGAAGGGAAAACGTGCGCAGCTTGACAGCTTCCTAATGCGCCTGTCAGGCATTTCCCACAGTGGAATCGCCGCTCGTGGAGAGACCCTAAACGGACAAGGCAGAGCGCATCTGCAAACGTCGCGGAGCGAGACGGACGTCACCCCCTCTGACCGAGCTGGATTTCACAGCGATGGCGTGTCTGGACTGCGAAGCCTAAACCCCGCCGTGCGGTGCCCCCCAGATATCGCGCATTTCTTCCTGCGCTTATTTAGACACCAGGCTCAGGGGTTACCCCCGACAGGCACTTATTCAGCGCCGGGGGAAATCGTTAGCCGGCCATTTCATTCGTCTTAGCATCCCGGGCGTGACGCTCGGTGTACATCTCGCTGTGTAAACCCAACAAAGCCAGCTGGGGGGGGGGAGAGGAGAGAGAGAGCGTGTGAGAGGGGCCGCCGCGCGCGGCTCATTAAAAACCTTCCGTTCTCACCACCCCTTTATCGCGTCGTCATATCAGTGAGCCGGCCCGTAAACCGTCCGGAACAGCTCCGGCTCGGGGTCATCTATTAGCGTTACGGGGGAAGAACAAAAGGTCACAGGCCAATTACAAATTAAACACGGTCGTTGAGTTTTTTTCCCCTTAACACACTCGGCGTGAACCACCGAGTACCGCGGTGAGCATTACTCACTGCCTTTAAAAAGGCACCACGCGATTTTTCCATGAAAAATGAACAGTTTTGCTTTAAAGCCCACCGGCATGCACATCTGACAGGAGTCTTCCGGGAAAACGTCCCGACCCGTTTGAGAGCGAAGCTCAGGGAAAGTGATTTGTTGGACACGCCGAGCATTGCCAAATAAGGCAGGCGGATTTATAAATGCTTTCAGCGCGTCCGCCCGAATACTTTCCCTAGCTTGCGTTTCTGCGTGAAACCATCCTGCCCATGAATGCAACTCGTTTTTAATTATGAATACGCCGAAGTGACCTTCCTCAGGGGACTTTCCTGGGCATTTACAGCCTTGTTTTGGGATATTCAATAAATCCAGGCGCATTGGTGAACCCTGGCACTGCCTCCATCATTAATGCGTCTTCATCGTATGAATACGCTGTTTAGATCTGTGTCGTTAATACGTCTTCATCATATGAATACACTGCTAAGAATGCAATGACTGTGCTGTCGAGTTATTTTGAGTGTGCAAGTTATTTTGTGCCTGTGTATGTGGCCAAATATGAGGATATGGATATATAAATATATGGATATGTTAAACTTGACAAATAAGCTTCTGTCCTTAACTGCAGAGTTTGTGTATTTTCCATCTTTGCTGGGGGAAATGATATCTCGTTGTTTTCAGGGGCTCGTGACATACCCAGCTGAGGCATTAGTACTGTGCCGACTGTGCCGACTGTGGGTGGCCAAGGCCTCTCCCAGGAAGAGATGGGCTTCCCCTTTCCCCCTGACGGGTGTCCCTGCTCTGCCGCTGGATCGGACGGCCGTGCTCTGCTCCGCAGCTCAGCTGTACCCCCCACCAGCACCCCCCGCTCCGCTAACAGACTCCCCCTCCACTCCAGTCTCCTCAAATGAATTACTACGATAGCCCAGCTTCAACATCAACATCCTTGTGCTCCAGCCCCTGTGTGATTAACATCAGCTCAATAAATTACAGCAACGTAACGAGCGCTTTGCTCGCGTATGTAAATATCTCGGATGTGTAGGACGTCAGTGTAGGTAGTAGGCGCAGTTGGTGCGACTGTGGAGTGCACGGGTCATAAATCACTCCCCTGCCCCCTGCCCAGCGGAGACCACCCAGTGAGAGGTCAAGGGTCATGTGCCCTCTTCCCCAGAGGCGGCTCCTGTAGGTGCCTGTAGGTGCCTGTCAGTTAGCGTAGTGTTAGAGGCAGCTATGGGGCCTTGCTGGTGCGGAGGTTGTACATCTGTGCGCTCCAGGGATAGGGGCTGGCGCTGTCCGCCCACCTGCCACACCCCTCTTTAAACAAAAGCCAAGATGTCAATCTCAATGACACTTTGAACACGGAATACTCCGAAGCCCCCGTTCTCCTGTTAACAGAGTGCACAAATTGTGGAACAAATATGGTAATTGTTTAAATTTGGCTGGGATAAAGTTGAATTTATAGATTTCCTGAACGTCTGTGGAAAGACATAACGATGGCAAAGCCACAGGCTTCAGAGCAAGTGAAGACCCCCACCCCCAAACACAATAGCCAATAAAAATGCTGATACAGCAGTTTCTCTTTCTCTCAGTGATCTGAGGTGGTGTGCTGGCTCTGTGATTGGTCCCTGACACTTTCTGTCATTTTCCTCTGGATGTGCATGCAAAGGTAACTGGACTCAATGTCATCTTCTCTTGAAACGAATAAATATTAATCTGAGAGGCAAAAAGATGATGGTACTTAAATGTTAATATTATAGTAAAAGTCAAAACTAAAACTAAACTGCAATTTTCCCCAAAGGTGTTTCCTCTTTGAAAATCTCAATATGATAAAACATGAAATCTAAAATAAATAAATGTATTGTATATGGATTGGTTCCATTTTAATGGACTTTACTGGCAACTACAGCAATATATTGTACAATATATCGAAAGACATAAATCATATAAAATAGTCTTCCCATACATTCCATAATATACGCTTAAAGGAAATGACAAGACAAATGTTGCATAAAACTGGCAATAATCACTCCTAATATACCCACTATATCCAGACATTATATATGAATTATGTAAAGCACATGCCATAGATTTGGGGATTTTACCATGTTAACACACATGACTTTTTCATAGGGGCTGTGGAACAAATGGATACTGTTCCAACAGTATCAAAACCAGGCGTGTGTTGGAGCGGAGGCCTCAGTGCGTCGTCATGGCGCGGGCCCGGCTCTGCCCATGTGGTCGGCACATTGCGCGGAAACGTCAAACCTCCTGTGAAACCAGCCTCATCGGCCGACTTCAGAGGCCCCGCCGGCCGACCTATATGTGCGGCAACACCAGAGAGCGTTAGCGTTAGCGCCGCGCGCGTTTGCGTCAGGAGAGACGCACTTCTCACTCGGCGCCGGAGTGCGCTTGGCGGTCGCTGGCCCGACCCTGACGCCGTGTCTGTTGGGGGCACCGCGGAGTGATCGGCGTGGGCCAGCCGGCCGCAGTTCCGAGACACGGGTCCGGGTCTTGATCTCGCTAAGCGTGGTGACGGTGGCGGGGGTTTTGGTGTTATGCAAGTCGCTGGCACAATGTTATCGCCTCGAAGCTCTCTTACCAGCCACACCTTCGACCTGTTTCCTCTAGTGTGCCAGAGAACAGAACGCAACCCCACAGACCGGATCACGTCCTGTCACATAACTCTGTCCTATTGTGTCCTTTTTATTGTGATAACTGGGTTCTGCTGTCATATTTCGCCACTGTTCCACATTCGACGGGAGAGGAACAAAAAGGGAGAGGGGGAGAGAGAAACGGAGAGCGAGAGGGAGAGGAAGGGGAGACGGAGAAGGGAGAGAGAGGGACAAAGAGAGAGAGGGGGAGAGCGTGAGGGAGAGAGGGAAAGAGCGATAGAGAGAGCGAGTGTGTATTTGCAAACACACTGAAATCCGCCTGCACAGGAACTGAGTGAGACAGCACATCTGAAATAGCAGCAAAGCAGACAGTCCTTGGTTTGTGTGCCAAATCCCCCAGCGCAGGCACACACACACATACACTGTACGTGCGCGCACACACACACACACTATTGCACAAACTCTAGCTCATTCATGGCCGCCATTTCCTGGGACTCGGGATGCTGACTGTACCATCCTTTAACGCCGAATACTTCCTCAACGGGGAACAAAAAAACGGAAAGAAACCTAAAAACTAAAAATCTATCAGTCCAGGTGGGAGGACAGGAACGTGGTTTGGAGCATGCCGGCTCCGGACCGGGGCAAGGGTGGAAGTGAGTCAAAGAGCCACAAAAGGACTGAGCTGTTTTTTTTAAGTACAATTGACGTGGTCAAAAAAAGAAAAGAAAAAAAGGATTAGCTCGTAACAAATGCGGAAGTTCAGCTTTCCTGTAGCCCCACGTCTGAGAAGCGGTGGAAAGGCCACAGAAAAAAAAAAAGCCTAAATCCAATTCCCAGCCATGCTCTTGCAGTCTCAGAACATTAGTTTTCATGTCACATTAAGTGCATTACCATCGCTGCTAGGACTGGAACAAGCCCGCTTAATGCTTTATGTGGACAATTAAGAGTTGTAACAGAGGGCCAGACAGAAGCAGCACCCCCCTTCTGTGGTTCTGATTCAGGCAAACCGCTCCCGGGGGGTGGGGGTGGGGGGCATGGTTAGGGGGTTAAGGTTTGCGGAGGGTCAAAAACATAACACCGCTCTGATGACGGAGCGAGTTTGGAGTGTACAGGCGCGGTCCAGACTCCCAAAACACTGGGCAAGATTCAGCCCCACGCCGCTCTCCAGCGGGGGCTAACCCCCCAGGAGGGAGAGTCTCTGCCCGCGCTCCCAATGCCCTCTATTTCCCGCCGCCAGCCCCCGCACGCTCAGTCACAGACAGACAGTTTTCCCATTTTCCCCTGATGCAACTTCCAGTCTTCCTCTTCTGCTGCTTAGATCAACCTCTCGTTTTTTTTTTGGTGGGGGAACGGTGACGCATTTGCCCCGCTCTAGAATGAGGGGCGAAGCGGGGGAGCAACGAGATACTGCTCTGCACCCTGCAGTGAGTGAGGGCTCATCTGAACATCCCATAACGCACTGGGCCACGATGCCGAAAACAAGGGATGTCTTGGTAGCGCTCACATCGAATTCAAGTGCGGAATGGAAAAAAATAAGAGCCGCAAAACAAACCATAGGAATTCAAATCACTCCCTTTATTCAAAGAGGTTTCCTGTGGAGAAAACTAGAAAAAGATGGAGGGGGAAGGGGGTGGGGGTGGGGGGTGGGAGGCGTTGCACATAAAGCCATTATCAAACGCTCCCTTCAAAGCGAGCGTGTTCAAAACCTGACATGTATACTCTCATAACAGCGTATATACATGTGTACTCAGCATATCAGCGGACTTCCTTGATAATTACGGTGTGCGGCTTCTACAAAAACCAGATGAGGGAGCTCGCAGAGGAGAGGGGCAGTGAGGCGGGGCAGGGCGGGGCGGGGCGGGGAGAGGGTGGGTTTCTGAGGGGAGGTGGAGGGGAAAGGGAAATGCTCCAAGACCCTCTGGAAAGCAAAGGCCTCTTTGGCATGCTGTTACCTAGCAACCGTTCTGACAGTCTCCTCAGCCTGCTTATCTTATACCCCCCAACACACACTCACGCTCGCACTCGCGCTCTCACTCTCTCACACTCTCACACTCAGGACGAGCCATACATGACTGCCGAGTGACGTCGCAAGACTCGCTTGAGCAGCGTTCCCCAAACGCTCAAAACTGTGTGGGTGGAAAAATTCCACGTGGCGGCCGTGACACTGGAAAAGAGGTGGAAAGGAAAAAAGAGAAGAGGGGAAAAAAGAAAAGAAAAAAAAAAGCACAGGAGAGCATTAGCGCCAATGCTGACTTCCAGACCCCGGGCTCCGAGGGCCTATTTTTACTGGCCTGACCTATTTCTGAGCTGGACCGTGTCCAGAAATCCTCTGTTAACGTAATGTCTAGATGGGTGGTGAGTTAATGCTTTGTTTGTACCCTGCAAAGAGCAAGTACACCCTTCCTAAAGCGCCCCGTCGGGTGGAAAGGTCATGATTTAGCTGCTGTTGGGGCACCAGACAAGAGGCTCGACTCCTGATTGAAGCATGCCCGTGGCATGAGTCAGGGCGCTGGCCTGTACTTAAGCCAGAGCGAAGGGTTCATTAACATTCAAGGCCGGGAAAAAGAAGTGGGTCAAAGGAAATAAGGGAAAGGGATAAAGAGGACCTCAACGCTCCATCATATCACCACAGATTAAACCAGTGAAAAAATGTTATTGTGAAAAGAGAAACATTCAGAATTGTAGACGGATACTTGGCAAAGGGTCAAAATCCCTAAACTACATATCCATACTAAGAAGCAAGAACATGGGACGCTAAAAAGTATATGACTGTCTGATGTGAAAGACGTTGAGGGGACAATCCCTTGTCCTGCTACCATTCCCCCGAACACTTCAAGTTAACTCTCCGAGGTGGAAATGATCTAAATCTCTATATTTTATTATATTCAATTATTGTAATCTTTTATGTAATCTCAGGGAGAGCAAACTAGCATTTATCATATTCACAGCCCTACCCATTCTCATGATGGATTTTTAGACTGGAAAACAGGACTATATTATTATATATTTTTATCAAGAGTGCTTTGAATTCATTATGAAGCAAAATTATAACATTCTATTGTATTGACAGCTTCTTTATCATCTGAATAGTTTTCTGTTCAATACCCTCTCATTCAAAAAGCACTTGGATCCAGATTACCTTATTTATCCTAATATTTCAAATTTTTTAAACTTCTTTGAGGGCTGCGATGTTTTCAATCTCGTCTTCCAAGCACACAGAGAAAGGCGGACGGCAAACCGGTGTCCTGCAAGGTGGGCCTCCTGCAATTGAAGCCTGCTGTACCACTGCGGGTTAGATACAATCATCAAAGGGTGGGAAGATTTGTCCAAAGTCAATCTTATCTATGGTTCTGTGTTCATAACCCTAACCCTGACCCTGACCCAAACCTTAACCCTACCTTTACTCCTAATCCCCATCCCAACCTGGCCAGAAACACTGATAACTCTTCGCCCCGAGACCGGTCCCTGGACTGTCCCCCAAAGACAAAAACAAACAGGAGGAATCCAACAAGGCCTGAGCAACTTAATGCAGGAACTGCCACAGAGAACATCGGCCGAACACTTACTGGCTGAAGTCACTCCAAAAAATATGGGATCCCTTGGATGAGGACAGGCCTGCATACTGGTAAGTGGGGGGCACTCCCTCCAACACTGCCCCCCAGAAACCCCCAGAAACCGAGGAGCAGGAGGCTGTTCCACAAGCTTGTTTTAATTACGAGAGGCATTCGGTCTCGGTTTAATAACCTAGATCCTGGTGACTCATTGTTCCCGCGGCTCGGCAGCTTACGTACACACAGACTCTGAGAAGTGTCACAGCTGCAAGTGTGTAAACAAGCCTCGGTCATTAATAACGCACAGTCTGCGCCGAACGTTTCCTGCGCTGCCCTTTTTTTTTCAGATCCCCGTGTTTACGGAACGGCGAGGGAGGCACCCTCAGCCCGACGCATCCCCCCCTGCCCGCCCCAGTCCCACTTCCGAGCCGCTCCCCGTCAACATCGATATCACGCTAGTCTCGACCACGGACACAGCAGAGAGTGGCTCGCGGACGCCCTTCCCGAGACACAAGGGCTCTCTGGTCCACTTCACCGTCGCCCCGTCTAGGTTTCCACTGGCCAATTCTGCACACTTGAGTCCCGCTCTCAGCTTTCTTTCCCAGGGTGGTCAGAGCACAGTGGACTCCAGAGATGGCTGGGTAACAGCCCTCAGAAAGAAACTCTCAGACAAGCCCCCCACCCCTCCTTTTAAAGATGTGGGTGAGACTCTCAGATGTTTCCCAGAGTTTCCTTCCTCTTTGTTATCACTTTCTTCTCTCTTTGTGATGCACACAAATAAACTGCTGTTGCGCGGAGAGTGAGTCATAGGGCAGGAATTCCTCCGTCATTAAGATGTGTGGAGTGACTGTCGAGGGGGGGGGGGTGCCTTGCAAAGCAGTGGAGGGGATGGGGGGGTAGGAAAGAAGAAGAGAGACAGGACATCCTGGGCTCTTGCGGACCTTCGGGTTCACAGAGGAGTTTGGGCTAATAATCTGGCTCGAGCGTTCACGGCTGCAAAGCAACGGCGGAGACGGCGACATCGGCACCGGCACACATCTTCCGCAGACAACAGGCGCCTGCTGCTCTGCCCTCACGCTCCTACTCGCAATTAAAACCTTGTGCAGGTCCTTCATTAACTTCCACACACTTCAATTCGGCGGGACCAACGAGTAACCGAGGCTTCGTTTATAGACGGCCATAAAGACAACCAACAAAGCCCTCGCTGCCAGTCCCTTCATCATCTCATATGCTGCGCTACCCAATAAAACGCGAACAAACAGCGGCGGAGCGGCGTCTGTTTTCTGTCAGCATAACGACAGCTGATACTGCTGAGTTAACGCGCGCACACACCACGGTGCGGGAGTAGCGTGCAGGGAACGAGCGCGCCGTCAGGCTGTGCTTGATAAGCAGTGGGAGGAAGCAGGCCAATCCGACTAAATCTAGGTCAACCTGGTGCAGGTATTCACACCGGAGCCTCGTTCTCTCTCTCTCTCTCTCTCTCTCTCTCTCCCTTTTCAGGGGGGCTGCCAGAACTTGTCCACTCTGCAGAATCTACCATTTATATTCGCAGTGGAAGAAGGCAGGAAGTGCCACACAGAGGAGGCCTCACCCTCCCAAATTAGACCTGCCAGCAGGAGAAGAGCGATCAGCCCCCCCCTTACCCAAAATGTGCCATACAATCAGCCCTATTCTGTTCCAACATTGGGTCCATTTTACCCTCCCCGATCAACCCTAGCGTCCTGGAACATGCCAGGCCAGTTAACCCCGTTGTCCACCGGAACCGCACCAGGCCAGAGCTGGAACAGACACAGACATGGTGATTTTCGATTCCACAAGCTGCCGTTTGGACTGTGCGGAGTGGCTGCAACCCTCTCCTTACTACAACTAAGCCAAGATGCAAAAAGGCGGGTAAAAAAAGCAAAGCAAAAGCATGCTTGCTAGTGCGAGCGGACCTCCCTCAGTGCAGAGGTGGGGCTACCGCCGGGGCTGCTGGGATAGCCGCTGCACCCAGAGGGACTGACCCCCCTCCACATCAGCTGCTTCCTTCCTGAGCTCTGATCTCCCTCCCAATCAGGTGGAGGAGGAAGGAAACCCTCTCCTCTGTTGTGCTGCTCAAGCAAAACCTCTTTCTCTTCTCCTGACACACAGCACTGGTAGATACTCCCAAAGCTGGGGGTAAACCCTGCATAAATCAAACGTAGTCGCGGCTAGGCGTGCATTTATTTTCTAACACCGAGTTCTGTTTCAGTGCTCTCTGTGCCCACTGAGGTTAACTACGTGGGCAAACACCCCCGCCATCCCCTGCCTTACCCGTGTGTAAAATATGACACCCAAGGAAAAATTCTAACCAAATCGTAACACTCGCATGGGAATAGCCAGCTTGTACAGCTACACTGTCCCATGTCCTGCTGTAACATACGGGTACTCTTTGTTTAAGGAACCGTTAAAGAGTTTTGAGAGTAGAGCTGGTCTAAACCGCGGGCAGCTGTTCATCTTGACCATCTCCTCACATTCTTTGCTGACACCTGTACAATAAGGATGGCGAGGGGTCTCAGGGCACCCCCCCCCCTGTGTCAAACGGCCAGGATGCTGCCTGCCCTCCTAATGCAGATTGCCCAGCTTGTATGACTCCCCATCCGAGAGGCCCAAAGAGCGAGCCACAGCTCGTCTCACTGTCAGCAGGGGACTTTTGACAGCCATGTTTTACGGTGGTGTTTAACAGAGTCACGGCACAGGGAAAACACACAAACATTTCCGGCTCTTTTCTCTTTTCTTTTTCTTGAAGATAACGTCTCAAAACATCACTTGAAAACATGTCCTTCTTGCTCAATACGACAAGTTCCTCCAGCTCGTCGTTTTCAGCAGTTTATCAAAGAACTTAAAAGTTGTATAGCGTTACATAACCTGCTTTAAAAATGATTGAGCAACATGCAAACCAATTGTGCTGCATGTGTGTCAGGACTCTGGTAGTGCAAAACAAAGAGGACAACCACAACAAGTTACTTTTTTTTTTGGAGCACGAGGAGGAGTATCTGGCACAGAGAGGACCTAGTCGCGTGCGGCACCGTGCCTCTCAGCAGCCTGTTTTAAGCGAATAAGGGGGGTACAGAAGTCTCGCATCAAATGTCAAATGTCACAATGTCACCCGCATCACCACATCTGCGGCCTACACCTCTGGCCAAACAGTACCGGGCGGCCATGTGCCTTGCAGATGAGCGGGTGGTCCGATCTGACCCGGTCAGCCGTAAATCAGGCAGTCCGGGCATGCCAAGGTGGATGTGGGGGGGGGGATGTAACACCGCCTGCCAGGCCGAAACCAGGGGGGGAGTAGGGGCAGGGGAGGGGAACACATCACCAGCTTCATCTGGAGGATAATAATGCTCTGTGTGTGCACAAAACCTCGCAAAAAATGTTTATCAGATGTCTGGTGTTACTCCCCGGTGTAACTGTATATCTCCAAGGAGTTAACCTGCCGGGCTGTGGGAAAAGAGCAAGCTCTTTGTTGTGAGCAATTCCGTGCGATCCTGGTGAACACGTTGCCCTGGAGAAAGCGCTTACTCGGCTGGTGAGATAAAGTCTGACGACGTGTTTCTACAGCTGCCGTCTCCACCGCGCAGAACCAGGGTTCGTCCTTGAAGCAGTTCTTTCTCTCGCCGAGCACCTGGTTCAAGAGACAAGGCAAAACTTTCCTCTTTTTTTCCCCACTAACCCTCATCCGTTGCCCTTAAATGAAATGGCTAAAATAAGGATTTGGAGACTGGTCTTGGGAGCAGGATGGGAGAGAGTATTGGGGGGGGTTAAAAGTGAGATGCAGTGCAAGGTAACCTTTGGCACCATTGCTTCTGTCGGATGCTTCAGCCCTTCATGGTGATTATTAAAGCCCATTCAGTCATTCGTCACCATGGAAACCATTCCTCCAGCAAGCACATACGAGAGCAGTTGTGTAAATGGTGGTAGAGAATAAGGAGGCAGCGGGGTGCACAGGGAGGAAGAGGGGTCCACCACACATACTGACACTGTGTATGATGAGGTCTATTCATCGAAAACATCGCTTCCGTCACCGGACTGCACACTCACAAACAACAAGAAACGCGTCAAAGCACACACACCAAAAAAATAATAATCCACAAACGACAGGAGGCCCTTTTAAGACCCGTGTTAAAACTTGCTGCTAGGCGCTGCTGTATCCTGCCTCGCCGCTGAAATGGCAACTGTTTCGGTAGACAAATAAATATTAAAAAGGAACACAATAAACCGGACTGCTGGTAATGTCTGACGGTTCCGTCTGAATTCAAAGGTTTATGAGTTGCGGGCGAGTGTTGACAGCAGTTGCTCTAAATAAACTGGGTTGCTACATCGGTCTCAGAGATCGAGTGGCACTCTCTCGGAGGCCCAAATCGTCGCTGGACACTGACCAAACTATCCGCTCGTGGCGGGGAGGCCCGGCCTCACAGCGACCCCGCGCGCAGGAAGCCCAGTTAACAAGCTTAACGAGCGCTCGACGAGCATAACGAGGGCAATAAGTGAGACTGCCCATTCATTCCCCAAACAGGAGGTTTGAAGAAACAACATTTGTTGTGGAGGTCCGATGCTACGGGGGGAGTGGGGTTCACAACCTTTTAAGGGCAAACACAGGAATGCCGCGCTCTGCTGCAGGCTCAAGTCGAATGCCGGCGGGGCCCCTCAGCACCGGGAAGAGCTCCTGGGACTGAAGGAAAAGCCTTCGGTGGATAAATGTCATTCCCAGACTGGGAGGTGAAAACGTACCCGCCCACTCCCACCCCAACTTCCCACTTTGCTGAATAGCTCTCATGTGTACAGGATGCGAGGAGATTGCCGTGGTAGCTAATTCACGCTTTCAATTCTTTGTCTGGTGAAATGTTCCTCAAGGCTCCCCTGAGGACCGCCAACCTCCCCAAAGCCGATTTCATAACGCCACCGTAAGGGAGGAAAGAACACGGACCAACGCGGTCAGGAATATCAATCATACTTACAGTAATAATGATGAATAAACGTGCGCTACAGCGCATTTGGAACAGCTCAGTTATTAAGGATGTGCAGGCGGAAATGTATCACCCCTCAAAATTGGACTCAATTATGAGAATAGAAGAAGTGCGGCTCGTGAACAAATGAATGCCATGTGGCCCAAGAGCTAGCAGTGTCTCTTTCTTCTTCTTTCTCTAACATGTGCAATACATTTCAAGCAGACGCATGTCCAGTGCTGGTATGTCTTGACCCTTGACCCCCCTCCCCCATTAACCCTGGGAAAGGCACTTTCCCCTTGATCACTGTACCGGCAAGCACCATGAATGCCGATAACCACCTGTGGCGCTTCCTGGTGTGCCGACCCCTAATCCTGAACAGGACCGTGTTGGGTTTTATGGCCCGTGAACTCCTTCCAGTCCTCTGCCACTCTCAAGCTAGGAGACATCTCCCCCAGTCACTCCTGAGGATCCAGCGGTGATTTAGGAGAGGAGGGAGGGAGGAGGGAGGGAGAGAGAGGGAGAGAGAGGGAGAGAGAGAGAGAGAGAGAGAGAGAGAGAGAGAGAGAGAGAGGAAGGGAAGGAAGGAGAAAAAGAAAGGGGGAAAAAGAGGGAGCACTCTGCTGCAGACAGCGCTCCTCTTCGTTCGCGCGCTGGATCGAAGTCACACTTCACAGACGGGCCTCTGGGAAACATCTGAACCGTTTGATCTCTACGGCGGAATCGAAGAGGCGAGGCCGCCGTGGCAAGAGGCTTTTGTCATAACGCTTTTGTCTTCTGGTCGTTTCCGATTGCCAATCACAGAACAACGCAGAGTACTTCTCCCCCCCCCGATTTCTTCTAAATTAATCCCCCCCTGTCAAAAAAGACCGCACATCCTCTCCACCCTCCGCATCCCGGACCACACAGGGCAAAGCCAAGCAGAGCGCGCAGTCGACGCGCAAGCCTGCCACATCAAACCTACAGACCAGCTTCCCCTACAACACACAAACTCACAGCCTTCTCTTTCTGTGTCGATTAACATTCAGACACAACCACACCAACTCTGACACATTCTTCTCCAGCATTGCGCAGACCTCTGTGGGTAATCCTTTATTTGATCAAATCGATAGCTTTTCCACTTCGATTTCAAATGCGATAGATATAAACTGAATTATTAAAAAGTCGAATGTCCGCCCCATTGGAACGACCGCGCGTCCTGTATCCGGCCCGCCGCGGACAAAGGGCTGAGGCAGAGAGGGGGTCAGGGGGGTGAGAACAGAGACGCTATTTCAGCGAGACCGCTTTTTGGCCACAGAGTGTTACTTTGTGGTACAAGCACCAGCCTGCCCTCTCTGACTGACACCGGCCGGCCAGACAGAGCGCTGTCTTTTGTCCCTGCCAGCTGACACATTTTACACCCTCGCTCCTGGCGCTGTGGAGGAAGTCGCACCAAACGGGGCTCCGGGGGCGGCGAGAGGGGGCCAAATTCAGCACCGTGTTGCGAAAGCAGCCGCAGCGGAGGCCCCCGAACCGACCACTCCCCCCTCCCCTTTCCTTTCCCTAAACTGCCCTCCCCACTCCA